>JAKSZP010009509.1:0-106699 GCA_022478985.1 Massospora cicadina | reverse complement strand
GGGGAGGTCGTTATGGGACAACTATAATGACCTTCACGTGACTTTGACTGCTAACTCTCATAAGGTGAATGGCTTTGTGGCTCTCCTGGATATGGAGAAAGCATATGATCGGGTAGCCTGGAAGTATATTGATGCTTCCCCTGGCCCGCTTCCATCTCCCACCTGCAGCTAGGCGCTGGATATCAGCGCTTTATGACCAGCTCCACACCAGAGTCCTGGCGCCAATGGGTTTTACAGTGGCAGTACTAGTTGGACAAGGTCTCCGGCAAGGGGACCCCCTGAGCCCTATCCTTTTTAACATCACCCTTGACCCCCTCTTGGCCTCCTTACAGGACAAGCTAACAAGGATTCTGGTCCCGGGTAAAGCCCCCACACGCACCATGGCATTTGCAGATGACACTGCCATTGCATTCGGCTGCCCTGGGGATGTTGCCCTCACTGCTGTGACCATTGAGAGGTACACCAAGGCGTCCAACGCCATGGTCAACACCTCCAAGACAACAGTTGTACAGGTCGGCTCCTCCACCTTCCCCCCACCATTTGGTATTGAACCTGAGCGCGGTACCTTCCATCACCTGGGCGTTCTCACCAGCCAACAAGGAGTTGCGATAAAAGACAATGAGGACTTGCTCCTCGCAGCAGTTAACTCCAGGATTGCCAGCTGGAACCGGCGGCACATCACCCCCCTGGGTCGAGCTCTGATGGCCAATGTGTTCCTCCTCTCCAAAGTCTGGTTCCTAGCGCACGTCTGCCCATTCACAGATGCCTTTTATACGCGGCTCATTGTACTCATCCGGTGTTGGATCTGGGGCTCAAACCATCCACCAATGGCCCTCTCAACCATTGCCCGACCCTGCAATGAAGGAGGCCTAGGGCTTCTGGACACGCGATCCCATGCCACCACAATCCTTCTGAAGTTCCTATGGCCGATTGTCTGCTGGGACGCGACCCCCATGCCCCAATGGTCGCCCGCCCTCCGCCGTCAGTGTCAGCAGCTCTGGGTCTTCCTAGAGCATCTCTGACCTCATTAGGGGAGTGGCTCACAAACCACCCAGGCCATCGCCTGAAACCATCCTCATCCCCCTACTGGAACCAGGCTCTCCTTGCCCTGAAACGAGTAGGCGCGCGGATCCACCATGCCTTCCTGTACAGAAGGGAAGGCCCTGGCCTCAGCCCCCGTCGCCATGCAATTGTGCACAATGGACAAGTTGTCACAACTCGCCTCAACCCCCAAGATCGTCCTCCCATCCGCCCAAGACTCCTTGAAATCCTCCCTCCCTCCGTGAGATCTGACCCTAAGGAATTGTAGAAGGACGTCTATCACCCCATCCTGTCAGCAAAGTTGTCCAACACCTTATGGAGGGTGCTCCACTGTTCATACAGGACAGGGGACCGGACTGGCCCTACCTTCCAGCACCAAAGCTGCCCCCGCTGTGTGGAGCCTATTGACTCCCATCTCCATCGTTTTTTCACCTGTCCAGGTGTCGCCGCATTTTGGTTAAAGGCCCGTGCGCTCCTCCATGCTCAGCCCTGATCTGGACACCCTGTGCAAAACCTCATGTTTGAGCAGACATTGCCTGGTTGCCACCAACCCCTCCGTGTCCTCGCCTATGCCACAGCCATCGGGTTATCCATAACTCCTTCCTTTGTGCTGCCTTTGACCAGCAGGTGTGGACCCTTCCACACATGATCACCCACTTTCAGGTACACTTTGAGATGGCCCTGAAGGTCTGCACTATGTCGCCAACCCTCCCCCGCTCAGTTGTCACTGCAGCACGGCTCTGGCGCACAAACCCCCCTCCCTTTCTCGATGCCTCCTCCCTCCCCTTCCCTCGCCTCAGGCTCTTAGGAGCCCAGGCGTAATTCAATAAACATCGATGAATCCCCCCCTCAGGTTGGGACCATCTAGTACTAAAAGAAACAAGCAAAGCCAAGAGAGGAGCGAAAACTGCAGCGATGAAAGGGGCAGAATACACCCCAACTCCTACTCATGGTTATGCTCTCCACAGCAGAGGTGCAGTAGAGAGCAATGTGAGTGAGGGAGTAGGGCCAGGAGGCCCTGCTAACTGCTCCTGAGGCGCATTGGGCATCTCAGTAGAGATAGGGATGCTGAACATAGCGGGACTCAAGGCCTTAACATCCCAGGCCAAGAAGTTGAGTCTCCTACAAAACTCACCTGTGGATATCCTGGCGGTGCAAGAAACCCACTGTTCATAGGGAGAAAAGGAGGCATGAGAAAAAATGCTCCTCCCAAAAATATTGTTTTGGTCACAACACTGTGGGGTGATAGTACGTGTAAACCAAAACTTTAAATTTATCAATAAAAATTTGTTCCTAGATGGCCGCATACTTGCCGTAACCTTCTCATGGCACACCAAAGTGCACACAATAGCCAGTGCGTATGCCCTTGATCGGTGCACATGACCAAAGAGAATTCCTTACAGCCCTACACAGCTAAATCTACCAGCAAATACTTTCATAATGGGAGATATGAACTTCTGGATTAACCCAGAGATGGACTGATGGCCATACACAACATAGATACCACAAGGGCAATTGGAACTCTGAGTACTAAAGGCCACCCTGGGACTATATGATCCACTGCCAAAAAGGCAACCCCTTCTACAAAAAATGACACGCCCACATGTACACAATGGTACACTTGTCTCTATGTTGAGGATAGACCCAATACTTGCACCAATAATTTTCTGTCACATAATTCAAAAATAAAAACTACAAAAATCGAATTCTCTGACCATTGGCTTGTTTTGGTGTCTTACAAACTGGCGGAACCAATTAACCAAGCACCCAGATGGTTCAGAATACACCCAGAAAGTTTAGCTGACTCAGAAATTCAATCCTGGATGGAGGAAATATCCTCAACCCAGGATTTTCAAACACCCTTTTTCTTGGACTACTAACCACCTGTGAAAATTTCAAAAATCAACAACCCAACAAATTAAACATACATTGTCTAGAAGACACAGGGCAGTTTCATCCATTATCAAACACACCTTATCTGAAATTGACCATCTAGAAAACAACTATTAAGAATGGGATACAGCCCTGGATGGGGTCACAAATGGGCAGAGGTTTCTGCTTGGCTAAACAC
This sequence comes from Massospora cicadina, assembly GCA_022478985.1. Classification (NCBI taxonomy): domain Eukaryota; kingdom Fungi; phylum Entomophthoromycota; class Entomophthoromycetes; order Entomophthorales; family Entomophthoraceae; genus Massospora; species Massospora cicadina. The sequence continues at coordinate 103,587 of JAKSZP010009509.1, read as the reverse complement.
CCTGATCTGCGAACACCAACACTGAGTTGGAGTCCAATACAAAGGCAAAAACATAAGAGATGGAGAAACTTGCTCAAGCTACTTTTTTTGCCGATTCCACGCCTGGAAACTTATGATAGCTTGTACACAGGTCCAATAACTGGACAAATCCATAGCAGAAACACCCAAAGAAGTCGCGACTGAAGTGCACATGTTTTATATGAAATTGTATAAATTTGAGCCGGTCAAACCAGAAAAAATTAAAAAATTCCTTAGAAATGCACATATCAACACCGAGGTTCAAAATAACAATTTAATCAACTTAATATCACGCGAGGAATTATGGGAAGTAGTATGCGGTGCACCAAGAGGGAAATGCCGTGGACCTGATGGAAATCCCTATGAATTTTATATAAAATATTTTACACACATCTCTAACATTCTTCCAGATTCAATGAACAAGTGTATTATGGAAACATGCCTCCTAACTGGAGGCAAAGAAGCATAAACGGTCACTTTATCCAAGAAAGGAGACAGATTAGACCTATCCAACTGGCGCCCAATTTTCCTAACCAACACAGATACAAAAATTTTCACAAAAATTATGGCTAAACGACTAGGAGAAATTGCAACTGATGAGATATCCCCATCACAATATGGATTTGTCCCAAGAAGATCCATATGGGATAACATACACACAGTTGCAAATGTCTGCCAGTCCAAAACCTCTGGAGCACTTGTCTTTTTAGATTAACAAAAGGCATATGACAGGGTGAACTGGACCTATCTTAGGGTCTGCCTTCAAAAATTCAAGCTTCCAAATAGATTTATAAACTGAATAATGTTGTTTACAGAGTCTGCAACCATGGCTGTGTGGGGAGCAGGCTTCTTAATCAACCCCAGTTATCCCACAGAGAGGACTAAAACAAGGAGACCCCTTAAGCCCTCTACTGTATAACTTTAGCTTAGTACCCCTAATCCGAAATACAAACACACTGCTCAAGGGAATCAACGTCAAGGTCCAACCACTGGTCAAAATGATGGCCTTCACTGATGATTGTGTGGTGGGCATATCCAACAATCAGGACGCTTGCAGAATTGAGAAGATAATACAAGACTATTCTCCATAAGTAACGCATCACTTAACACTGAGAAAACGGAAATTATACTCCTGGGGAAATATCAGACCCAGTGGATGCCATATACCCATGGCCAACAAGCTAATACAACATCAAGACTCCTGACCAGACATAGGAGTAGAAAATTAGCAACAACCTCACTGAAACTTCTATTCATCACCAATCCAACAGCTGGCCCTGTTCATCACTTGGGAGTATGGTTGGAAGCAGGAGGTTACGCCAAATCCATGATGGAAAATCAATTATTAGACAAAATAAAAAAACGCATTGCATCCTTACATGGACACCAAACAGGTCTAACAGGAAGGGTCATGGTAGCCAACTCTATGATTCTATCAATCATATGATTCACGGCCCATGCAATTGCTTTTTCACCATCCTTCTTCAACACAATCCACGCCCTGTTACAAGGATGGCTATGGTCCATCCACAACCCCCCTGTACGCCTTAAAACCCTATTTGGCTTTAGAAGGAAAGGGAGGTATGGGGCTTACTAATTACGTAGAGCAAGCAACCCATATACTGAAGTCCTAGATAGCTCAGGTGACTAGCCCAGATCTTCCAGATACACACTGGGCCATAAAAACAAGATATAACTTCACACGTGCCCTCCAATTATGAAACCCAGATCACTTGAACACATTAATTAAATATCTGGCATCCCTTCTACAGCTGCATGACCACACGGCACTCCTGCACATTTCAAACAAATACTCCTAGCCATGAGAAGAGCGACATGGCGGATCCACATATGTGATCATATTAGTCACATAGGACGCCCAAGACTAACTCACAGACAGGAGATCAATGACCAAATAGTCACAGACAATATGATAAGCAAAAGCCCAAGTACCATAGCCAGGATATTTTACCTGGACCATATGGACACATCCTACAACCTGGTGACTCAAAGGAGAGTATGGAGATATACACATCACCCTCTACTCCAACCCAAGATAAGAGAACATGTATGGAGGTGCATGAGGAGAGTATACCAAACAGCTGAATGGTCAAATGCCACTCACACCTCATGTACAATATGTGGTCAGTATGGAAGCCTAGCCCACCGTTTAGAACAATGCCCATCAGTGGCTGTATGGAAAGAGGCCATGCGCCTATTCCGCCAAGTAAACGGACATCCATTCAGCCTAGCAAGGAACATGTTCGCTATAAACATGGACTCTCCTATCCACCCATCTCTCAGGGCGTTAGTAGTAGTAATATCACTATGGAGGATACATACAATGACACTGGAATCGTTCAACAGGAGCAGCGCCAACAATCCAAGAAGCCATTCATCGCTTCCACAGCCATATATTGTAACATTTCCAAGCATTGCTGTTTGGACATATGACCCCCCATAACAGAAGGACAATCAACACATGGTTCCCCATATGGTTCCTAAAGGTTGATCCTTTCCTTCACACACGCTGCATCCAAGAATAAGCCAGAATAACTCCCCTTCCCTAACGTCCTAATCTTGGTGATCCTGGAGACAACAAGAGGGGCCTTGAACCCTCTGGGGTGCCTTTAATTGTCAACTTTCATTAGTTTCCTCACTATATCGGATGTGCTTGTCCCCTGGTCAACCTTCCCTAAATAGATATAAAATTACTGGCAGATCATCTAATTTTCATCTTGGGTTTTTTCCACAAAAAAAATTAACTTTTAAAGTGATAACTCCTTCACCATCAGAGGATCTTATCCCCTAGTGGCAAGCAATTATATTGTAATCTAATTGGCTGTGTAATATTGTCATGGAAACGGCAGAAGAAGTTTAGAATGGCCTGCCAATCAGGATGTGTAAGCACCCAAAAAGCAAGCCAGAATGCCAGAGGCATTGCTGACCAAATGACTTAATATGGAGCTGAGCATTAGAAACGATGAATTGTTGGTGCAGCACAATGGTAAGTATGATCCCAATGACAAACCACACTGAACCCACTCCTGACCCAGAAGGTCTTGCTGCATGGGGTGGGATCACTGAGATAGTCTTGATGATGTCCTCAGCGTATGGGGCCATTTTAACTGGGGTGGCATGGAGACGGATTCTCTATTACAATTGGTGGACATACGGCCACAAGATCCCCATGTATTGCTGCCAAAAGTTAGTGATAATGGGGTTGTAGAGCCAAAAATATCAGACTTGCTGAACCCAATTGACGATGGAGGGGGCCATAGTGACCAAGAGTACTGGTAGAGCCCATCTGGTATATGAACTGATGGGCCACCAGGGAAACGCCATCAGGGATGTGGTCAGAAGAGATAATAAAATTTTTTTGGTTTTTTTGGCAAAATTTTATTTGAAGGAAAAGTAAGAGAATTGACCAACAAAGTTCTTAGTGCTGTGCCACTGATTAAATAGTGGTCAATTGGGGTAGTGACAAGCCAGGATTGGGTCCCGCAATTTTGACCTAACTGGCAAATTATTTAGGAATGGGCGGGTTTATTCCTTGAAAACTGACATCACAAAATTTGGCAGTGGGCCGAGTCGCTGTCAGTTCAACCTTGAGCATCTGAACTAAGGCTCAGCTACGTTTCTGATGGTTGGTGCGACGACGTTTAACCCAATGATCAGCGGGAATCCCCCAAGGCCACCCCACATAGGGGTGGGCCCATTTGGTTGGGAACAGGTTTGGGATGCCCAACCTGCCCGCACTTGATCGCTGGACCATTTGTTCAGTCAATGGCATCACAACTGGCCGCAATGCCCAAATTACCAACTGGGGGCTTCAAACCCTCGTTGGTGGCACCTGATGCTATAGCCTGATTTCAAGGATGATCCTCGACGACTTTGGTAGGAGGGTGCTTTGTTCAATTGACATATTGGTTGAATTGGAACTGTCATGTGTTCCAGCCAATACCTTAGCCTTCATGCCTTTCTAGCCATTTGAGATTCGGACATTGGCCAGATTGCCACTCAAATTAGATCCATCTGATTTCAATTCAACAATTTCAGCGCAGATTTCATTAATTCTCCATAACAGTTCTGCTGAGGTGAGTGTGGGTACTGGGGTGGGATCCAGAGTGGAAGAGCTGTTACCCATCACTTGTCTACTACATGAGCAAGATCGCCCTGAGTAATGAGAGGTACCATCATCCTCTTTGGTATTTTTGTACTCGGGAACAGGAAGATGGCCCAATCAACAGTCAGGGGACATTCCCAGGACTTACAAATATGGGCATATTGAAATCCTAACATATTTCTCCGCTTGACTAGATTGCCTAGTAAAAGAGACGATTTTGGGTAAAGTATGCTGCCTTGGGCCAAGGCCATTGGACCTCAATATAACTTCAGCAAATCTTATCTCTGTCCATGCTCTACGCTTCTCATTCCAACCTTCAGCAACATGGCTCCACTTCTTCATTTCTTACTTGCTGCAACCTCTTTTGGGCGTAGTTCCCATGGAATCATTCCATACTATGATTATTTTTGGTCATCTTTGCCAACAATATGAACATGTCCACTTGTATTAATCCAGAACGGGTTTAAAATGACTCCTTGTTATTCACAGGATACTCTCATCCAATTTTAAATTATTCAAGCTATGCTGACTAGGGGACAGACAATACTGAAACAGAGACTCCAAAACTAAACAAGATCAAAAACATGAACCAACTTCCCTATATGAGCAGCGGGACACACAAAAAAATGAGAAAACAACCTGCCAAGTGGCACAGCGGTGAGCCGCTTATCCCACCATGGCAGAGGGGGAGGGGGATTAGGCGGATCATCATCAGATTCAGCATTGAAGAAGCAGATCAATGCAGACAGCAAGATGGTTGGGGCATCCATGGGGTAAAGGTTGAGTAAAAGCAGATACTTGTTGGAATCAACAATTTGGGCCTGGATTGTAGCCTCCATGAGTTTGGCAACATGGTGTTCAGCTTGGATGCGGGGGTTGGGAAGCTGGGCTAATTCTGAAATGTTGTCTTGGGTGACATTTGTGGATGGTGAAAAATTTTCCAGTTAAGCGACATGTTTAACAGCGGTGGTGGCAGTTTCAGTGAGGCGTTTGATTTCATTTTGTGCAATATCAGGGAAATCTGGGGGTAGGATACTCTCATTCAGCTTTACTGAGTCATTGTTCAAATAAGCGCCTCAGGCCTCTTCACAGCGGATCCAGTCTCAACCTGAGCTAATCCTGTCAACAACATAATGTTGTCTTTTAATTCCGCCATACTTCATCACTACATTCATCATAGTTTATCCACCTTCTCCACACTAGACGACAGAAGGTGGGACACCATTAGATCCTCTTAATAGTGGTAACAAAACAAAATAAAAATTAGTATTATTTGATATAGTCTCTAATTTTTTTCATTTTTTTCTCTAAGTATTTTTTTCTTAAGATTTGATATTTTTCATATAAATCTTTTATCATTTTTTTTCTCAATGTTTTTTATATTAATATTTTATTATATTTTTTCATAAAATTATATTTTTCTCCTAAGTCCAATACTCTAAGTATTTAGCATGGACTCTATTGACTATATGACCATCCACAATGTTCTTTATCATACAGGCATCACTTTAAAATAAAGTGGTATTTTATAATGACCTGACTTTAGTGCATCTGACTTGTTTCTTCTTCTGAATCCATGGGTATCAAAAAGCTACCCTATCCCCCCATTTTATTTTTTCAGCGCTGGTTGATTCTTATTGTCTATCATCTATAATTCTTTTCTTCAATGTGTATCAAATGTCTGTGATTGCAGTTCAAACCACAGGTATTTTCAATCAGATTAAGTATTGCTCTTCACTCAACCCCAAAACTGGTATTACAGCAGATTTCAATATTAGTGGTAGTGCAGCCTTTGTTTGACTAACAGTTTCAATGGCGTTTTCCCTGTAGCCATATGATAACTTTTTAATATGCAAAGGTAACTGAACTCATATATGATCCTCAAGTGGAAGTTTCCCCAATACCATTTCTCAGCATCACGGATAGAGTTCCATTGATTCTCTCTACCGTTTTCATTCGTTTTTAGGCAGTATAGAATGGACACCACTCATTGGATTCCCATTAGTTTGTTTAGTTTAGATCACATAGGATGTAAAGTTGTTTCTGTTATCACTTAGTAATACTTGCGGGCATCCAAGCCAGTATACAACTTTGTCCATTATGAATCTCGCCATTCTTGTAGCATCTACTCTGCTCAAGGCTTTTATCTCCACCCATATAATCAGATAGTCTATCTCTACTATATTATACTTAACTCCCCCAGTACTAAAACTAAGGGCCCATAGTGTCTATTGAAGCTATTTGTCAAGTGAACACAGGGCATACCAGCTGGTGTCCCATCACATTCTTGTGTGGCTTGTGGAGTGACATTTCACGCAAAAGGCCAGATAATCTGCGACATTATAGTTGATAAATTCCCAGTGTTAAAACTGTCATAAATGGTCCATTGTTTTTACTTAGGCCACCATGCCCAATGACTTTTTGCACATCTTGAATAATTTCTGATTGTTCTAATGGTTTAGAAAATAAATATTATTTTTCTGTCAACCAAATTTGTAGAGCTGTCCATTCTTAGTTTTGTTGTTTTCCATTGATTTCTTCATCACGCCTTGATCCTCTCAGAGCTCATATCCTATATTTCCTTCAATCTCCGCTAGAATAATTCATCAGCTTGATGATACACAACTTGACCAACATGTAAATCTTAGTAAACCCGTCATCTTTCTACTTTCTGCTCCTGCTCAATGTATAGTTTATAATCATAGGCTTACAGTTTTCCAGCCCATCAGGAAAGTCCTCCTCTGGTTCCTTAGGGTTATGCAACCAGCATAGAGATGAGTGGTCAGTAACGACTTTGAAATGTGTCCCATGAATATACACTAAAAAATCGTTTGCAAGCATAAATCACAGTGAGGCACTTGTGCTCTGTCATAGTATTGTTCCATTCCGCTAGTGTTAATGTTCTGCTCACATATGCACCAGATGCTTTTTCCTATCATCGTCTACTTGACATAAAACGGCGCCAAGTGTCATTAGAGAGCATCAGTCTGTATAATGAATTAACAATTGAAATTTATGTATTTCAGCATAGGATTAGTCATCTGGTATCTTCTTAGCACATCTGTTGGATTATAGGCTTTTATTGTTCTTGCTGGTGCGTTTTGAACCTAAATTTTAACAATATTTCTTCAGGAATGTATTACACTCTACTGACGAGTAATAGATTCAGGGGATTTTCAGACCACTAAAATTAAAAATGAAAAAGTACTAAATCTACTAAAAAGTTGGATTTTTATATATTTTATTAGATGAGGCGAGGAGGTCAAAAGCAAACCCCTTAATATCTTGCCATTTATTATATAGACTATATTGAGGTTTGAAGGGAAATCAATGCAAAATCTAGATTAGGTTAGGTACAGCCAAATTAGGGAATATTATGTTCAGCTTATCAAAACTATTGAGACTTGCATCACTTATAAGGAATGGCCGATGGAAGGTTGCTTGCAGTTAGGATATATCCGTGAGGCAACAATTTTATATAATTAACCCAATTATTGGGCGAGAAATTTTTCACTTGTTGGGACCCCATCCAGGCTAATAAAGGGCCAGTCTCCAGTTGGAGTTTGAACTAAATTAGATGTAATATGCAGAGGGACCTCCAAATGGTTCCCCTAATTCTGCTAATAATTTGGCATAGCCTTGCTACTAAATGTAGGCCTATTTGGTCGAGGAATGGGGGAAATCATATTTCCCCAATTTTAGGGGTTCACTAAGAATCATCTGGGTTCTTTTGGCTGACATTTCCTTCATTGACCTCCAAATCACTTTTCATACAATATCAACTTGTAATTGTCCAACAACATCAAATGGTTCTTGGGCCTCCTCATTCAACATGAATCCTTTTTTATGGATCTTTCAATATGTGGAATAATGGTTCAGCAATCCTGGCTAAATCCTTTATTGAATCATAAATAGTACCTAACCATCTCAAAAAACTTGTATATCCCAAACACTCTTTGGGATTGACAACTATTTAATGTCTATAACCTTCTACAGTTGCAGTTGTAATCCACTGGAGCTTATCAAAAACCCCAAATACTCAAGCTCTTTATTAAAGATATGTTTTTTCCTCAGCTTAAATTACAGATTCACTGTTGCTAGACGCTTGAACACTCTCTTCAAGTGTTCTATGTAAGGTTTTAGGTCCTGCTGAAATCGTTAATATCATCTAAGTATACCAAGAAACAAGACAACTTTAAATCAATAAGGACAGAGTCCATTGCCTCTGGAACTTTGCCAGCACATCACACAACCCTGGGAAATTCTCATTGGCTGGTATATCCTTGTGCGTTGATTATTGCAATTTTCTCTTGATTCTCTTTTAATAAATCTATCTGCCTATATCCTGAGATAAGTCCATCGCCAGAAATACTTTGCTTCCCCTAGCTTATTGAGCACGTTGTCATTCTTTGTAAGTGAATATGGGAATCCTTTTTTGTGTTTTTATTTGTGACTCAACGTCTCCTTCCAATGAGCCATGAATGAATTATTAAGAAGGACCCAAGTCTAGAACCAAACTGGCGGATAAGGTTCCTGAGACCACTCTTCTAGTGCGTGTGCTACAGGTGCAGTGAATGAACACCCCTGGAGGACAGTCACGAGTATGCCTACCCTGAGCAGCATGGCCTGACTCTTGGAAAAGATGTATAAGGAGGCAATGCCCTACCAAGCTTACTCTCAAAGTCCACCTCCTGCTTGTGAATGCCAAACATGGCCAATGTTAGTCTAAGTATACCAACGTAAACTCCAAAAAGTCAATAACGAGATAAATAAGGTTTTTAAGATAGCGGTTTTATTTGTGTATAATAGGAAGGTCACTAGGAACCAGGACTAAATAACCTTCAGTTCCCAAGTCTCTTTCCTCATAGCTCTCTGCTGCAAGAATAGTTTAGACTCCTCCATCATGCCTGACACTCTGTCTTTTGGGCATTCAGTAACCAAACTCTTATTGTCCTAAGCCTGATAGAATTCCCTGCTGGCTGAATCACCACATCATTGACTTGGTGCAGTTCTGACTTAATCCGGCTTGAACCTTGAGCACACATTTCACTATCACATTGATTTATCACAGCCCTGACGCAAGTCCCAACCGTTGACCTGCCTCAGTCTTTACCCCATCCTGTGGTCTAGCCAGAACCAACACTCCCTCACCTCCTGCTCCATCCACACCAGCTCGTCCTATCTTATAAAAGCTCAGGGCAATGTGATGTTGAGGAAAACCTATAACCTTCACATTATTCAACGGGTTGTGATTGATAACCATGAGTTTTACTTTATCCTTTTTCTTTACAATTAGGATCAGAATCACCCAGGGCTTTTACAAAAAAATTGAGGATCCCATGCTTAACCAGCTTGCTGATTTCTTCGCTGACAATTGCTTCAGCAGACCTAGTCCAGCAGACAGGTCACATTCATATCAAAGGTATTCCCCAGTGTAAACCTTATGGATCACATTTTTAGTTCATCTAAGGTCCAGTCATTCTGGGAAAATATCACCCCATATTTTAATCGTAGTACTTCTTCTTTCTGTCATTCCAATAAATCAGCCAGTTGCTCACAATTGAAGAGTACATCAAAACATTCATCAACATCCACCAGCAATTCCATTTATGTTATTGCTTCAAGTCATGGAATTCATTGATTTACGCCATTGGAAAAGATGTGCAAATACAATGACTTAATAGTTTTCTACTTTATCAGTGTCAGACATTCTCCTTTTTTTTAGTACTAGATGGTCAGACATTCTCCTTTTTGATCTAAGAAAAAGAATGTTGGAGGTATTAGTGTTCCCGATTCTGCTACTATGGTTGGCCCATATCCTGCCCAATTTTTAGATAATATTGTGGATATCAATGATATGAGTACCCATAGCAAAAAGACCTTAGTGGATTCTCGGTGGAATCCTAACAACCAGAAAAATACAATTTATCATAAAAATCGGCTTAAAAAGGTAATAATTAATAATAGGATTACTCTGACTCCTTGGTCAAATTCAAGGAGTATAATATTGCATGGATCTGAATCTCTGCAAGGTAAGAAGATTTTACCCATTGATGATGGGGTGTGAGTTAACCAATCATTACCATCTGAGTCTAACCACTGCCAAGGTGCAAAGATTTTACTCGAGGATGATAAGGCAAAAATTAGCTAATCATTACCATCCAAGTCCAACCACCACCAAATTACCCAATCATTACCATCCGAGTCTGACCACCGCCGAGGTGAAAAGATTTTACTTGCTGGTGATTGGATACAATTCATCAAATCATTACCACATTGGTCAGTTTTGCCTCCAAAAAAATTTTATCTTTGCTCTGATAGGCTAAAAGTCTATTTTTCTATTTTTAGATAACTGAGCTTTGCATTCTTTTGCCTCAAATACCCCTGGTCTTGAAATTCAAACTAGTTTAAATAGGAAAAACTAGTATCGAGAAAAGGGCCTTTTCTTGGTTTTGCCCTGCCTAAACAATAAAAAACCTAAAAAACTTTATCAAGCGTTATTTATACTTTTATTGTAAAGTAAATTATCTCACTTTAATAAATTATTTATGGCATCCATTGGCGGATCCCACAAATTGGTGCTCACTACAGGGTCAAGCCCCTGAATACTTCGATAAGTATTAATAAGAAAATGGAGAGTGTCACCCATTGGGTGCAAAATGGGGAAGGAAATGAAGAAGATGATCAATTGTACATCCCTACTGCTTTGATGTTTGAAGAAGAACCATTTGAGCGTATATTAATACCTGAGTCTCGTTGCATCACTTGGCCAGCCACTGAAGCTGTGAGGGACCTTACTCATGGCATCCTTAACCCTGGTGACATTGCATCCCGCGAACGTGTGTCACTGGTTGAGGAACGCCACTTGTTTCTCTATAAGACTAGTGTCCTCCCAGAGAACTATGGTCAGCTTACAAATTTGACCACCTACATATGTAAGTTTGCTCACCCTGCCTTGGTACACATGATGCATCTCTTAGTGGGACATCACAAAGAGTTACATTGACACTTAGATACTCATGCAGCTCTGAATCTAGCTTATGATAAGTTGTATCAATTGACTTCCAAACATCTTGGAGCAGTCAGATCTGGGGTGGAAGCTAATCGCAACTTCATCATTCAGCTGCATGATCAACTTACTACTATGGACACTGGGATTGTAAAGTACATCGAGGAGGCCATGAAGATATTCTGGGATGAACTGAACGCATCCTCCACTAGCACCCGCTCAATGTTGGAGGAGTTTTCTAAAGAACTTGAAAAGCAAATTGAACAAACACATCGTGACCTTTCAGCCCCCAACTCTGTCCTTTAAGAGAAATATGAACAGCATATGGCTGGGGTGGAGCAGCAGTTAATTCAGGCCTTATCGTGTGTTGATGAGCTTGAACGTTTTTTGTTGCTTGAACCATCTAGCACCACCACCACCCTAGCGGCCAAGGTTGTTCAACTAGAAAAGGAGCTAGCTCTCAAAGCTTCGTTCAAAAATACCAAATATTTGGCACATCGCCTGACTGAATGTGAAATCGAATCAGAATTGATGAAAGCTTCGCTGGAAAGCCCTGTGCTGTTGAGGGAAGTATTTAGTTGACTAACAAAGGTCGAGCGGAAGTATGAACAGATTAAGGAGGGGTTACAAGGCCCCAGCTCCCACTCTCATGACGATGAAGAGTGTAGACAAATGAAAGAAGAGCTGAAGAAACACGTGAAAGCCGTGGAAACTTCCCAATTAAACCTAAGCTCAATGGTATCACAACTCCATTTCCAAGTCTCTGCAATGGAGAATCGAGTATAAGATCTTGAAACTCAAAAATCAGGGATTAAAGTTCGACTAAGACTATGTGAATCCAGGCCCCTAGAAGCCTTCTATAACATGGAAACCCGGCTTGAAGCCATGCATGATCAGTTCAATCACCTTTTGTGGGCTTTTGATCAGTTAAGCTACCACTCTGAAACCTCGGAAGCAGAAGCTCCAGCTATTCATACCCTTTCTGGGAATGACTATCATTCAGAAAAACCTACATTTAAAGACAAGTTTATCTCCGGCGAGGGTAGCATTGCTTTGTTTTTATACGTTTATGAAGCAGCTATGGAAGGGGCGACTGATCGTCAGAAGGCCAAACATATTCTTTCCTGTTTGGGCCGCATGGCACAAGAGGTGATGGTCCCACACATGGATGCTCTTAGCACCTGGTCTGAGGTTAAAGAGGCCCTCATAAACACGTTTGGCTCAAAACAGGCTTTAAGCATGAAAAAGTAAGCCTTTATGTGTATGAGCATTCGAAAAGGGGAGTCAGTGGTCGCCTTTGTGGAATGATTCTATATGGAAGCATAGACATTGTTAACCTCAAAAATGATTACTTTGGATGATGCTATAGCCGCCGCTTTGACTGGAGTGGCTTCTTACCCATCGCTAGCAATGCACATCACCACCATTAAACGCTATTTCCATACCGTTTAAGACATCAAGGAAGCAATAATAGATGTCGCTGATTTCCATAAGGCCGAAGTTCCACATGGAGCAGTATCTCGTCCTTGCATTTCAACTATTGAGGATTCAAAGCCTAAGCCTCGGGCCTTAGCTATTGAAGAAAAGAAGGAGCCCCATCAGATAATGGGCCCTGAAGCGCAAAACCCCAAAGCAAAATGTCCTGAACTCCCTTGGTGCAAATACTGCAGCAAGTTTGGACACAAAGAGGCTATGTGCTGGAAGAAGAAAGCTGACACTGAGGAACAGGAGCAGGGAAAAGAAATGTCAGCATAGGGAAAGGCACACCTACTGCTGACAAACCTCATGTGCCTAACTCACTTAAACAACTTATGCCTTTACCTCGCGTTACAAATACCCCAGGGGATGATTCTGAGGGGGATACAGATGAGGTCGGCTATTACATTGTAGGAGCACCTGCTGTGGTGTAAGACCCCAATTGCTTGAATGCTGGAGGAGTAGATGAGGCCACCATACTGGAAGAGATGTATCTCTGCCAAGTTTTAGGGGAGCCAATTATCACTGATACTGCCAGCGATGCCAATGAGGTGATGTCTCACCTTATTCGTCCTATCCAGCATGGCCATACCATGCAATCCATCCAAAAAAATTACCCTGAGACCACATGTAAATTAACCTCCAATTTCCATCTCAAGGAGGTCTTAGCGCTATCACTCACTTTTGGGGGGATACTCACAAAGGTCAAAGTGGTCATCCAAAAGGTTCAGGTGATGGCTATCTTGGATACAGGCTCCCCAGTGAACATAATATCCTCCAAGCTGATGAAAAAGATCAAGCTTGCACCTGATTTGGAGTACAACCAAGACTTTGGAACCGCTGGTCCTAACAACACCTGAGCACTTGGTACTTACTCATCACTTCCCATTTGTATTGGGAAGCTTATTCTATTGGCCCCCGCAGTGACTTTGGAGAATAACGAATATGAGATGCTTATAGGTACTCAGTTTATGATTGAGTATGATGGCATTATCAATATGAAGCAAGGGTTCTTGTCATTGCTCAATTATGAAGTTCCCTTAGTTCTAGCCAATACTGAACCCAGCAAGAAGGACTACTCTTGCATGTATACCAACCTCGCAAAAACAGTGACTAAAAAAGGGCAGGCTGCTGATAAGCTCTGCACCCACCTTTCTACTTCTCAAGTGGATAATAAGGCATTACACTACCATAACCGCAACACCCCTACCAACATTCTTGAGGGGGGCAATGTCGGACATTCTCCTTTTTGATCTAAGAAAAAGAATGTTGGAGGTATTAGTGTTCCCAATTCTGCTACTATGATTGGCCCATCACCTGCCCAATTTTTAGATAATATTGTGGATATCAACAATATGAGTACCCACAGCAAAAAGACCTTAGTGGATTCTCATTGGAATCCTAACAAACTGGAAAAATACGATTTATCATAAAAATCAGCTTAAAAAGGTAATAATTAATAATAGGATTACTCCAACTCCTTGGTCAAATTCAAGGAGTATAATATTGCATGGATCTGAACCTCTGCAAGGCAAGATGATTTTACCCGTTGATGATTGGGTGTGAGTTAACCAATCATTACCATCTGAGTCTAACCACCGTCAAGGTGCAAAAAAATTCTACTCAAGGATGATAAGGTAAAAATTAGCCAGTCATTACCATCCAAGTCCAACTACCGCCAAATTACTGAATCATTACCATCTGATTCTGACCACCGCTAAGGTGAAAAGATTTTACTCGCTGGTGATTGGATACAATTCATCAAATCATTATTGCATGGGTCAGTTTTGCCTCCAAAAAATTTTTATCTTCGATCTAATAGGCTAAAAGCCTATATTTCCTAATTTAAATAACTGAGCTTTGCAATCTTTTGCCTCGAATACCCCTGGTCTCAAAATTTGAACTAGTTTAAATAGGAAAAACTAGTATTGAGAAAAGGGCCTTTTCTTGGTTTTGCCCTGCCTAAACAATAAAAAACCTAAAAAACTTTATCAAGCGTTATTTATACTTTTATTATAAAGTAAATTATCTCATTTTAATAAATTATTTGTGGCATCCATTGGCGGATCTCACAATCAGTTTTTTGACCAGATTGACCAGTAACACTCTTATTTCACTGTGGCCTAGCATTATAATCACTGGTGCTACCCATAGCTATAGTCTCAATTTATTCCCTGGGGTAACAATATTCTCCAAATAACTAGTCCAGGATTCTTAGCATTAACCCTGTGTTAACTATTATTTGCGTTTTCAGTAAAATGGTGTTCTTTAATTTTGTCCATAATGGTACCCACAGTTTTTATTTTCTCCTTTGATATTCCCTAATTTATTGACAAAATAACTTTATTGGATGGCGTTAAGCCATCATTGTAAATTAAATATACAGAGTTATTATTTTTTAGCAGAATCTTCCCTGTCTGTTGATAGACCAAGGACAAGGTTTGCCCCAAAATTTTAGGGTACTCTCCTCAAAATCACGCTTGAAATCATACTTTCTCAGGAATTCTATCCTAATGAGTATGTCATACTTTCGATTAGCTGATTCTATGGGGGGAGCTGATACCACCAGAATCTGAACTGAAGTGGAAGTGCACTGTATTCTCCACAAGATAATGTGATAACTGTTACAGTGGTTCCATATTCTTTCTGGTGCTCTAAGTCTGGCAAAAATCTTCATTTTTTTCACCAATTTTGGTCAAAATGATTTTAATGGGCGCTCCAGGTCAATTATTGCCCATACTCTTACTTGGTTGACTAAAAATGTCCAACTATGTACACTCAGAGTATTGCAAAAAATGTTTACTGATTGAATTGTGGCATTATTTGATGAAATGAGAGTATAAATTAATTGTGTGGATAAGTCAGGAAATGATTCCTTAGTTGCGCTAATAGGGATAATACATTCGCCTCATCAAGTCTTTTCTTAAGTAGTTTGTCCATGCTTTTGGAGGTTCTGATCTTTTCCGCCAACTGATGAGCATATGGCTGATCAACTTCTTCAATGATTTTGTGGTCTATCCCCTTTGCTTTTGCTCAGGTAATCACATTTACGTCAAAATTAACCACTTGGTAGATAAGATCATTTATGTCTTCGTGCATGACTAAATCAGAAATATTTTTTTCATCTTCAATAATGTTAAGAGATCAGGTTTGATTGTAGTTCTAGACTGTTACCTATCTAGACTGCTAGTCCTTTTCCCAAATCTTGACCAGATTCGTTCTTTTTATCCTGTACCAGATTTACTTATTCCTTAGGCTTCTTATCCTGACATTGAGTGACTACCTGCCCAAGCTTTCCACATTCATAGCAGCAGATTTGAGTTCTATCCACTCATTTATGTCCTTGGGCTTATTTCTTATCACAACTCAATTATGTTGTTTCTTATTGGGCTCAGCAAATTCCTGATATCCTGAGTTCTAGTGGTATAGCTTAAAGTTTTAAATAGGTATTTCAAATGTCGCTCCTACCATCTATAGATGAGCCACCATCTGCAATGTAGAAGTTTCATTCACGAGTGTTGACGCCATAATGTAATGCTACTCTCTGTAGGGCTGAAGAACCGCTTTCATTGCTATGCGTGCATTGAAATCTGATAATACTTTCACATCAGCCATAATCTGGAATTCCTGGTATAATTGGTCAGCCAAAGCTATCAATGTTTCATCCTTTTTGAATTGAATACCCATAAACTCTTATTTATAGTTGGCCATCTGAGTAGGACACTGAACTCAGTCATAATAGCTTCTTTGCGTCACTTAATTTCCAATTGTCCCTGTTAAGATGAAGCAACACCAGAATTTTGCAAATAGGTGTCTAAGCAGTTCATTACAATTACTGCTTTCTGTTAGTCCCCATATCCAAAAATTGTCATTTTAAAAAGATGTAAAAATGCTAATGCGTTATCCCAATGAAATGTAAATATTTTATACGTATTTCAAAATTCTTCTGTCACTACACTGGAAGGGATTCCTGCCTAAAAACTTAAACTAACAATTGGGATAACTTTGGGAGTCATCTCTGAAATTACAGCAAAAGATCCAGGCATATATCTTAGTGTTTGTACTTTCTCAACGGAAATTTCGTGCTTATTATTTTCAGCTTCATATGCCTCCATCTGAGCACAATTGCACTTAGTATTTTTATGTTATTCAATGTGCTTAACATTTGCATCATGCCTTAATGAATCTATAATAAGCGTTCTCTTTCCACTTCATATTCATTTTTTGATTTTACTCCTTAATTAATTTAGTATCCCTTTATTTCAAGGAGGTAAATTTTTCCATAAAGACTATTGTTACCCTTTCCAAGTTTCTCAATCTTCTACTCAGCTTTCATTACTCACTCTTAAAATTTAAAAATATCGTCCTGTACCACAGAGTTTAGCATTCTTGTTGATAATCAAATTACAACCAGAGTTCCTAAGTTTAGCTTTTGCATATATTGCTAATATGGTCTTCATTTAATTTGGCTTAAAAACTTAATAATTACTTTATTAAGTACCAAATTTAAACTTTTGAGCTGTATTGCTCGCTTCTTCTCTCAGGTTGACTGCATAAGTTCATATATGTGCATTGTAAATTGTTGATATAGTTTAATAAGTTGGCAATAGTATGAAGTCTATCGCCTTGGTTAAGCTTCTTAAGACCGAGTTAAGTATTAACCCAACGCTATACTTGTGCTAACACTCTTTCTCTCTTCACGCAGGAGCAAGCGGAGTAGCTAAGAAGCACTTGAGCAAGGGAACTTTTTCTCAACTCTTTCCTAAATAGTTAGCAAATTTTCAAATAGATAAGATAATCCTCTTCTCTTACACTCTATTCTAAAGGTATGCAAAATAAGTTGGATAAATATAAATTGTTTCTTTTTTTCTCGTTTACTTAAAAAATCAAGTAATTTATAGGGGATCTGGTGACTGTCTTTTCTGTTGGTTCCTCACTGGGAAAGGGGAGCCATTGTTGATGGATTATCCCTCTGAGGTTGCACCCACTTATAACCTGTCTCATCCGCCTAATTGGAATACACCGCCAACCAGATTTGCAACCTCTTCTGGTTAATTGACTAAAGTGTCAACACAGTCTCAATTAACCTCAACGGAGTCCCCTAATTAGGATAGCAGTCTGCTTAAGTAATGGGTCCTTTAACTATTAAAGCAGGGCGCGTTACCTAAAATTTTTACACTGTAAGATACTAGAAGAAGCATTGTCAATGTTTCAACAACTAAACATATATTCCTATGTCAATTGGTGACAAACCAGAATTGACTAACAAAAAAAGTAAATTACCAATTATTCCATCAGCAATTTAATATAGTAAATATATTGTCATGGATCATCACAAACAAATATTAAGTATTTCTGGTTGATAAAATTACTGGCAGATCAGCTAATATTCATTTTTGGGTTTTTCACAAAAAATAGTTGACATTTAAAGTGACAACTCCCACACCATCAGATGATATTATCCCCTAGTGGGAAAGCAACATTATTTAATCTAATCAGCTAGGTAATATGATCATGCTAAAATCCCAACACTTAGTTTGAGGAAAGATGTAATAATTAAATAATTATTTTTGGCGCATAAAGGCTTATACTTTGATGTAAAGAATTCTCAATAATAACACATACCTATAATTAAGTAGATGCCTGTGGCAGTATGATGGATGATTTTAAAATTAATGTCAGAAAGTTAAGCATCGGTGGCATCTTTGTGCGTCACGTTTTCAATGACAGCATTAAGTTTAAGTCCAATCTGAAGCCTTCTGAAAATACAAGAGGAAATTATTAAGAGGAACAATATAACATAGGTGGGCACAACCGTTTTATAAGTCTTGGTGGAATGGGACATTGGTGAGAGCTGCAGGCTTCTAAGCAACAAGAAATGAATTAGTTTGACAGTAAAAATAACTTAAGTTATATAGTAATTTCATATTGGACATTGTCAAAGTCACTTAAACTTTCTTAAACTAATTAGTTTAGTTCTATCAAGAAAATTCTCTCATACTCCTTAACCACATACTGGGATGAAAAATAACGTTATCCAGGTAAACATAAACTTTAAATTATATTTGGGCGTTCTGACTGGCAGATTAGGATTTAGACTTCGTTCCACAGCTTAAAGTATAAAAATTTCTTGTGCTGCAATAATATTCCAGTAGTAACAATTATGAAATCTTGATTAACTGGAATAAAGTCAATTTTTTCATATTTTAGAGGGAGGGAAAATAATAGCATAAAAAATAACTGGGCTAACTGGAGGGTAAAGATGGATGTCCAGGAATATTATAGTTGAAGAGACCACTGACATTCTTTCTTTAAGTATTCTAATTGTAAGAAAACTGTGCTTAAATGATGAATTATTCTAAACCTGAGTCCAGAATGGTTTCTGATGTGTGAATGGTAAAGCCATATAAGGTGTGATAATGAATTGTGAGTTTTGTAAGAGGAGCTTATTTTATAATAATCCCAGGAACCAGTTAAGCGTTTATCCCTTTTAGGACCACAAATTATAGGAAAGTGTCAGATCCATCTTTGGCTAGATTATTCAATAGATCATGGTAGAGCACCAAAAAAGGTAGGTGTGCTTATAGCTAAAAAAGTTGATAATAAGCGTACCATTGGCTGGCAGGCGTTTGTAAGTGCTTAATAATCATTCATTTTTACATCAGCAAACTATTGCCGCCATGGCAGCGTCAGACTCAATAAAGAAACTTATATCAAAAAGGTAGCCTTATAAGAGCGTTAGTCAGTAAATTTGAATGTCACAATGTAGCATGGGTCAGTTTGATTATGCCTTTGGTTTTTATAAGAAAGAGACTCTATAAGTGAATGCATACTATATCACATGCTGCTATGAAGTAGAGCAATTAGGCTTCAAGGTACAGCTAGGCTCTTGTGAGGTTTTGAGATAGGTCCATGTGCAGGAAAAAACAAATATATTTTTTGTACAAAAATAGTTCGCCTGGGCACTCTTTAAGGCAGGTCATTATAATGATATACAAGGTGCACAGCTGCCTCACATGGGAGAGGCAGCTGTAGCTCAAAACAACATTATTAGAGCAACTATAAATTATTAGGATGCAGAGACATTTTTTTAACTTCTTTATTTGATATTTTGAAATGAAAGAGAAGAAAGACCCATATTGTTAGCTCTATACAGTTATCATGGAAGAGGACAGGTGGGATGTCATCTATTTTTAGACCTCAAAAAGGGCACAAAAAACAATTAAAGAATCAAAAGAATTATTAATTTAGATCAATAGAAATGACAGAAGCTGTATATACCTTATATACCCTGTGATAACCAAAATATTTTTAATTTATCAAAAGTCCTTTATTACCCTCTGATCAAAATAGATTTGATTGTCAGTAATGACGATCAGCAAGCCCCTTTTGCACCCCATTTGTGAGAAGAACAATATATACCCGCCAAAGTTGGAGGAATTCAGCTAATGCCTCTGATGGAAGCAGAATGGTCAATATTCTGCCAAATATGAGTTTTCTCTTCATACACCATATCCTATATGAATATTACCTAATTGAGTGAACAACAAATTTCAGATAATGAATGGAGTTTAAAGTATATAAATCCCAATAAAAATTGCCCTTAATTAAACCTCAAACTGAAAAGTATAAAAATGGAAGAAGCAATCAAAACACAATGAAATCTTCACAACTCATCAAGAAGCAAAGGTTAAACAAGGAGAAGCGCAAAATCCTGTTCAAGTGGGATCCACATTGAGATGGAGTTCTTGCATCATGAAGCTTAGAAAATTGAATTTGTAAAGGAAGCAGAGATAAAGAAACGTAAACGTAAAGAACCTGATGAACTTATTATTGACTATACCCAAATTCCCTTTATTCACAATCTTATATTTTGTATATTTCTATAAGTATAAAAGACTTATTTTTAATAGCTTAAATTAGCTCTTTATCATAGAATCTTAAATTTTTTAGTCCTCCCTTTATTTTAGTTTAATAAAAGGTTCCTCACTAAAAAGACTTTATTAGATTAAAACATAAATCCAGTAATCAGTCATCAATATTTGTATTTAAGATTTTGCAAAGTGGACAACTTCTGAAAACAGAGCTATGCAAGTGTTGTGATCTTGATATGACCTTATTATACCGACTATCAGATTATAATATATCTGCTTATCTGCTAGCGACAATGCCTTCTAGTGGATGTGGGAGGTATCGTTGCATAAGATACTATTGTAAAGAAAATATTACTAGCAAATATTAACTAATCCTCTGGGTTTAGATCACACCAGTCTAATAATTTTCTTCGCATTAATCCCTGACAATATTAAAGGGATTTGGTTATCAATTTTAATATTAATAAGTTAATTAAATCATAGGAGTAGATGGGGTTTGTCACCAATTGACTAAGGGGTTTTTATTGGTTACTAGGCCATTGATGATGCCTATAACAAGCAACTTGCAAGGTAACCTTTTTAGGTAACGTGACCTGATGTCTATGATTAAAGGTCCCATTGCCTAAGCAGAATATTAATCTAATATGGGTGGTACTCTGGGTTTGAGCGAAGGAGTTCAACACGTTCTTCAATTCAACCCAGAAAAGGTCGCATTTATAGTTAATGGCGGAATCTAACTAATCTGATGAGGAAGATCATCGTTTGGCACAACACTGGAGGGTTAACTCATCAGCAAAAACTGCCCTTTCCAATTGGGGCGTCAACAAAAGAGTTGGACGCCAAAATATCCTATAAATCCCCTTGCATTTTACCAAATAAAACAGATAAGATAAGATAAAAATAGCTCAAATAATTTGATAATTTAAACTGTCTAAATTTAGTGTACACAGTACCCTTGGGTTTATAGTTGAGAGGATAAGATATCCTTTGTCTATTTTATTTCTATCTACATGGACTCTGCGTCAAGAGCGAATAGAAGAACCTTTGAACCTATTAGTAGGTTAAGTTCTACCAGAAGAGAATAGTTAGAGGGAGAAGTTTCCTCATTTAACAGATTATCTTCAAGGATTAATTAGGACAAACACCAGCTTAGCGTTGAACCTAATACACACCTTGTCTGTGAGAATAGCAACTAGAGTAAAAATCTCAATACTATAATTACCCTATTCATTTCTTACTATTAACAACTTACACATTTTACATATTGGATACCGTGTGGTTGACTGAAGAGCTAAAGTGAGCTAACAACTGAATGTTTACATCGGGTACTCATTACTAGGAGTACCCATCTCTCAAAAGTTAACATTTGGTTCTCACTACAGGGGGTGGTTGAAATTCAAGCAAAATTTAATAGATGACCATTGTTGGCGCTACATTTCTTTAGACTAATGCTGAGGTTTAAAGGTGGTCTCAAAGCTGAAAAATAGCAGAAATGTAAAAAAATGTGAAGATGGACCAACTTTTGACTACTTTATTATATTAAAATGTGTTAATATTTAAGGGTTTATAGGGACACGGTGCCTCAGGGATCTTTGTGGCCCCATCTGCTCAGGATCTTTCATGGCCTTCCAGATTGACTGCATGGGTGGCACCCACATTGTACTTAATTACCCTTATGACTGGAGCAGTGGAGGCCACGCCTCTTTCAATCCATGAAGCGGGGACAAGATTCCTGAAGTCTTCTTCATCAATCCTCAAGGTGTGAAGATTCCTGATTGAATTTGGGTTCAGTGCCATCAAGATAAGGCCCTTTTAAACAGGCTTGAGAGTCAATCTACTGCAGCTCAATTTGAAAGTAGGGGTTTAGATTCATTTTTCATCTCAAATCCTGACAACGCCCCCCACAAGATCCTATTGGAGGGGGGTATAGCGCTGAAGGAACTGACCATGCATCCTATAAATCACAGTCCCCTAGTTTATGTCAGCAATGGCGTACACTGACTTCAACTTATCTTAACCTTATAAGGTCCAACCAAAGAACGTTTAGCTTATTCTGTTGGCCTCCCAGTGAATGGTGATAGAAGAGAACAATGTCACCTAATTGGAAAGTTGGTAAGGAAGGTTGGCTGTGATTATTTGGGATATCTCTCTTCCTGTATTGGTGACAATGCCTTGTGTGGCTAGGGCTTTAATCCAGACAATTTCATTTGCTAAGGCCCTCATAGTTAATTTTGAGTTCTCAGGTGTGGAGGTCTTAAGAAATGGCTGAACGCTACTTGGTAGCCGGGAAGCACTCACATAAAGGGCTCAAATGGGGACATCTTGATGGCTCAATGGTAGCTTATCTTATAGGCAAGTAAGGCGCGAGGTAGGTAGTGCTTCCAGGGAGCAGGACCTGAGGCGGCCATCTAACGTAATATGGATATAAGGGTTCCGTTAAAGCATTCTACCACCCCATTAGTTGATGGATGGTAAGGGGCGGCAAAATTTTGATTAGTGCCAAATAGCAAGGTAAGTTCTTTCACTAATTATGAGGTGAAGTTCAACCTGTTGTCTGGAAAGTAAGGTTTGGGGGCACCCATACTTGGTGAAATCAGAAATGAACAAGAAAGATAACTGTGGCTTAGGCAGTGGCAGCTGGGACCAAAATCTCTTCAACCCACTTGGTTAGATGGTCCATGGATAAGAAAATATACTTATGGCCATGCAACCCAGTGGAAAGAGGGCCCACCACATCAATGCTAACGATGCTGAAGTTAACCATCGGGTAAACAACCAAGTGATGAAATTAAGGAGTGGATCATTATTGGGATTGAAAAGTCATACATGCCTCTAAGATCCCTTGGATGGTCTCTACCATTCAGTCCTAGTAACATCATGACTTCAACCATTCGTGAGTCTTTTTAACCGCCCCATGCCCCACAGTAGTATGGCCCTCTAGAATAATGTATATCAGGAAGAAGGTTGTACATAAGGGAGCCATTTCTTATTGACCTCTTTTAGAGCAGCCAGTCCATAATTTGAGTGTCTCTGGGTCATCCTTTGGAGCTCAGTTTGGACCTCATGAGTTTCCAATTCTCATTGATCAGGTTGAACAATCATATCATACAGTTGGTCCTCCTCAGGGTTCAAAGCTGCTAGCACTGGAATCATGGAGAGGCCAAAGGCGTTTTGGTGAATTGTGCCCACACAATGGACAAAATAGAAATCATAGCTCTGCAGTCGTAAGGCCCATCTGTATAAGCGGCCATCTGGGCTCTTCATTTGCTGGATCCATTGGAGTGAGGAATGGTCAGTCACATTGGTAAAGTGGGTACCATAGAGATAAGGCTAAAATGTTTGATGGATAGCAAGACATCAAGGCACTTCCTCTTGGTAATGCTGTAGTTCCATTCAGTTTTACTCAGAGTCTTACTAAAATAAGCCACAGGGTTATTGACAAGATTTTCGTCATGCTGAGCTATGATAGCCCTGATGGCAACATTACACGCATCCATAAACAAGAAGGGTTGGCTTTAATGAGGGTAGACTAAGGTGGATTTAGTACATAGAGAAGTTCTCAAGGCATTAAAATCCTGTTCTTGTTCAAGCCGCCATTCAAACGGCACATTTTTCTGCAGGAGGTAGAATAGTGGCTCAGCTAGGTTGGCAAACCGGGGGATAAACTGACTATAATAGCCCACCATGCCTAGGAACACCTGGATATCCCTTAAGCTCTGGGGTAGCAACATTTTCTCTATGGCATTGACTTTATCTGGTATAGGCAGGATGCCATTCTTTTGAACTTTGTGTCCCAGAAACTCCATTTCTGAATGGAAGAAAGAAAACTTTGTTGATCTGGGCTTTATAGAGGCCTTCTGGAGCTGATTAAAACTTCACTGAGATGCTCAACGTGTCCATTAAAGGTTCGTGAGAAAACAGTAATGTCATCTTGGCAGACAAGAATGCACAACAGCTTCAATTCCCCAAGGATCCCTTTCATGGCACGTTGGAAAGTGGCTGAGGCTTTACAGATGCCCTGGGGCATCCTCATGGGCTCAAATAGCCCCTCGTTAGCTATGAGAGCGCACTTGGCTCAATCTTTAGTGACTAGCTCAACTTTCCAATATCCTTTGGCAAGGTTCATTTCAGAAAAGTCTGTGATCTGGCGAGAAGACAGAGGGAATCATTAATTTGGGGCAGAGGATAACTGTACTTCTTTGTGATAAAGATGAGTCGCTGGTAGTCCATCACAACCTGGTTGCTGCCGTCCTTCTTCCAAACCAAAAGAAGAGGAGAGGCCAAAGGGATGCACGATGGTGCTAGGAGTCTGGTGTTGAGTAGCTGTCTGAGCCCCACTGCCACCTGGGCCTCTTTAACCTTGCTCTTTTTTAAGGTCAGGACTGGAAGTGAGGAGCGTCCCCGATCTCAATATTGAGATTGTTAACCAGATTATGGCACTTTTTGATATTAGCTAGTATGATTTATTAATCAGGCATCGATGCCAATTAATTTATCTAGTCTAAGAGATTTGACTTTACTTAATGTAATAAATTCAATGGATCACCTTATGTTAAACACCCTTGTCAACTAAAATAAAGCTGTTCCAACTTTTGAGTTCAGGTGATCCCAGAAATTTGATTTAATTACGTCATGAAACCTTGACCATTAATCTTGTTCAACTTTCAAAAGTTCAGTGATCTCAGCGGTTAATTACAACAGGCAATCAATTCACCTGATTTACTCAATTGAAACTGATTCTACTTTTGGTTGTTTAAGTCTCAATTTAGCTCATCAAAATGAGTTCTCAATATCCAAAAATTCCTAAAGCATCTGGATAAATTGCCAATAGATTTTTAAGGATAATTTAATGGTGCAGCTTCACGTCATGCTCCACAACCAATTGGGTTAAACTTTTTCAATACAATATTTTGGATTTCATAGGATTTACCAGCAACTAATGCTGAGAATCAATCTTCAACTAATTTGATTTATTAGGATTTACCAGCAATTAATGCTGATTATAAATATACAACTAATTTTATAAATAGGATCTACCAGCAACTTATTCCAAGGATCAATCTACAACTAATATTTTATTAGAATTTCAGCAGACAACTCTCTTTACGCTCAGCGTAACTTTCTGAGCAAAATTACATGAATTATTAAAGCAAATCTTAATTGCCTGTTGTAATTTTGCTCTGATGTCCTCATATTCTCCGCCAGCTGCTCCGGTGTGGGGCAGCGGCGAAAATCCCCCCACCATTTTCTTTCCAGCAGGAAAACGTGCTTGGACTGGCTCACCCAGTCATTTTAAACCCATGGATTGATTCGTTCCTCCCAAGGATCTCGACGCCCACCTTGCTTGTACCAAAGTGGTACTTTGCTGCCCCCTGGTGCTCCCCCGGAGCAACATGCACTATGGCCTAAGGGTCATATATAGGAAACTCTTCCCATACCATGACCAAGCCATTATCAAAATGGCACAGGTGGTGATGACCCCCACTGGACTCATAGATTTTTGCCCCTGTAAGGGGTATTTCAACCTCGGCTTCACCTGTGAAGCTGATGCTACCACTGCAGCAACTGTGCCCCTGGTATTCCAGGGCACCCCTCTTCCCACAACTTGGACCAGGCTCCCAGCGACACCACTTTGGTGGTCCAGTTTGCTGGTTTGCCCACCCACCTCCCCCCTGAAGTGCTCCACCAGGAGCTGATGGAAAGTTTGGCAGCCTATGGATCCAACCTCATCTTACAAGTTGTGGTCCCAAATGGGGCCACATGACTCGCTGGCCTCAGGCAAATGCCACAATCAGCCCTGAATTTAGTAAAATTGCCATTTTGATTCCCCCTTGCACCATTATTCCTTCAGTGCATGACCATCCATTTTGGGCCCATGTCAAGGGTGGGCGGACAATCTGTCCATCATGTTTTAAGTTGGACCACTCAAAATGCAAGTGCCCCTCCTTAGCCACTTTCAACGGATCAGATGACTCGTCTGCCAACCTCCAATCCGCTGCCCACCCTGTACAATTTCCAGCATGGGGCACAATCTTACCTCCCCCTCCCCCAAAATTGGAAGCTGCAGCTGCACCTGCAGCCAACAATCAGCCTCCTCCTCGCCCCAATGCCACACATGATTTCTCCAATCAAGTATCAGATTGGATCCCAGTTTGATCCCATGCTTCCTCCAATGAATCAACCAAACCTCAACCTTACACCGATTCCTCAATTCAATTCAACCAAAACCCATGGGAGTTATTGGCTGAAATTGACAAATCAGTCAATTAATTAAAGAACCATCTCTGCAAATTGAGTGGTTCATTAATGCAGAATGGGAAGCCAAATACCCTCCTCACCTATATACTCCACAGCCAAATGCTGAGTCTTTTTGCAGTGATCACCAACTTACATTCAAAGCAGCTGCAACACCAGATTGTTGTCCCCTTCATAAAGCTGTCGCCAAATCAGTGGCGATGCTCACAGGAGGAATTCCACCTCCTGTTATCCCTGAAAGTCTTACTCAATAAAGTAAAATCACAGTGAAACAGTTACACAAAAATGCTAACGATGCTATCCAGAACATGGTAGCTATAGCATGGAACCCAAAAGCTAAAATTACCTAAACCAGCATCACCACGTTCATTAAACTTACAGACGCCCGCATTAAAGCTGAAAAAGCTTTAGCCAGATATATCAGTGCCATTTTCCTAGCTGGTAATTTCCATGAGATACCAATTATTAGCAACATTGAACCACATGCCGCAGATGCCTCAACGCCTTACTGTCTACCTTGACACATACTCTACTATGAGAGGAAGAAGCTGCTGCCAAAGATGAGCCCCCCGATCCCCCCTCCCCTTCTGCCATGGAGGGATAAGCGACTTCCGCTGCCCACCTGGTTGGTTGTTTTTGTTCAAAATGTTTCACTCAAGCCACTCATTTGGGCATTTTGTCTAAACCAATTAATTACGTTAGTTTTTAGTTTAGTTTAGTTTCAGTAATGTCTGTCCCCTGGTAGGCTTACCTCAATAAATTACAAATTTAATAAAGTTTGTAAACATAAAAAAAGAATTTCAGCGGATAATGCTATGATTTTATATTTATGATTGCCAGCTGACGTTGCTGAGGATTTTCATGCTAGGGTTACTTGCAGATAATGCTTAGGATTTCTAGGAGAAATTTTGAGTTGCTGGTGAGTTACACCGATGACATTTTAAAAGTTTCTGGCGAGTTATGCTAAAGATGGTTAATGTTGGAGCTTTAAATTTTATTATGCCCCGTGCTACCCCAGAATCCAATATAACCCCAGATCATATGAAAGTTAGTTGGGTGGGCTGATCAGCTATAAAAGCCCTAATTTTTTATCTAAATAAAGATCTACATTTGCCTATTCTTCTCTTTTTCAAGTGATCGTTACAAAAATCCTGGATAGCAAGAGATCCCTAAGATTAAATGCTGGATCAAGCATTTAGGGAGTGGTCAGCGCTACCACTCCCCCCTGGCGCCAATGAAGGCAGCGTAGCAAGGGGTCAACAGTCCTTATACTGTTGATCCTGGCACACTAGCTAAGTTCCTGAACCATTGAAAAATGTAAGTTTTTCAACACTCACCATGATGTAGGACTCCATTCATTCTTCTGTAATCATAGGTTGAAGCCAAAAATAGGTCTTAATACTCCTCCACAACTCTTGAACCTTGCATTGTTGGTCGTCAAAGAGGTCCTTTCTGATGCTGGAAACGACCAGGCCCACTGATGGGGGTGTTTCCAAGCCAAAGTTTCCTAGGCTCCTAAAAGTACAGACTTCATTGACAGCCTCCACCAGTAGGAGGCATACATAGGTTGTGGGACTGTTTGGACCTACTATTTTGGGTTTGTCAGTAAGGTTAGCCAGCAACACTTATATCGAACTGGCATAATCTGGATCTAGGATTTCTGGGCAGGGAAGAACCTCCTTGGTAGAAGGGTTGTCTAGCCTCAGATTTCCAGTAGTTATCCAGAGGGGATCTTAACATGGACCCAGTGTCACAACGACCTGAAACTTCAGAGGTATTGTAGTCACCCAAGGTAAGTAGATTGGCATGCCTTCTTGCTCATAAACAGCAGGGGTCAATTGGACTCAAGAGCCCCTTACATGATATCTGAGCCAATCAATTTGGCCTTCACTCTCGAGTAAACAGGCTTGGGCTTTGACCTCTGTCTTAGAGTTGCGAGCAGTTTCAAAGATCAGGGGGACCCAATGCCCTAATAGGGATAGAAAGCCGTCATTGTAATAAACTACTGCTGAGTAGTCTCGAAGGAACTGAGTCCTAAGGAGCAGGTCATAGCTAGGGTTATCTAGCGCGACATTGGGGTTGTTTATAGTGAGCTTTTTAAACCGTACAGGTAGAGGAGAATAGGCCCTTATAGATTGGGTACATTGCGGGCCAGCCATGTCATAATCCATATATTGGGGCGAGTACAGAGCGATCCCATTGTGCTTTAACTTGGATGATATGACGTTCATGGGGTAGCCACTGTCAACTATGGCGAGGACCATGATCTTAAGAACTCAAATTTTGACGTGGGTAACCAGACTCCCAAATTGGGGAGATAGAATAAGAAACATGGGAGAGTAATCAGACGAAGAGTAAGCAGTATCAATTTCTTTATTATCGATGGGTACCAAAACTTTTTCTCCAGGTATAAAAAGCTCCAGGTTCAATCAAGGTTATGGAGGATTCTTGAAGCTTAATAGGGATTTCAGCATGGAGCGCCTCGTCCTTCATGCTGACGGCCCTTTTACCATCTCCTTGGCAATTAATCTCCAGCATGTCTTGGCACTAAGTCCAAAACTGTTACAGTAGGTACATCAAGGTCAAGTCTTCTTCTGGTTTTTAGTTACATGGACTCAAAAATGGCTGGGGGTACTGTAGAGATAGCCTTAGAGTGTAGGGTCAACGCAGGGATCTCGTTAAGTGTTTCCTTGATTTCCAGATGCAGGTAAACTCGTTCTTCTGTCTGATCATATGCATTTTAACCTTGTTGTAGGATCACAACGTGGAGATGACAGCGGTGATAGCGTCACCCAAGGTGATACAATTGGTCGTGATTAATGATTGTGCTTGGGCATAAAAACGGCTGGCGAACTCCATGGGGCTCTCCCCTTTATTTAGGTAGATACTTATGAGCTCTTGTTTTTTGTTGGTAAGGGTTTAGTTTGCTACCAAATTCTTAGATTAAGGCCATATGGACCTGTTCCCAGGTGTTGCACTCCTTCAAATGGGGGACATGATCTCCTGGGCAGTGGTGTTGAGGCAGGAGTAAATATGCTTCATCTTATGCCAGTTGGTGGCTTCCTCCATGGAACTCTCATATTCGTACAAGAAGAAGGCAATGTTTTCTGGCCAGGACTAAACCTTTCTTTACAACTAGGTTTGAAGTTAGCTACAAAAGGAGTAAAGAGTGTGTTAACGCCAGGGATGGGCGCTAGCTTGGAAAGTTCAGTCTCCACATAGCCACGGAGGTCCTTCTGGTTTAACAGTTGCCATAGGACCTTAAAGTCCTCTTGGACATCATCTCAGTATCATTTCATGGAGGAAACAGAAGCCTGTTTTGCAGCCTGCTCTTTTATTAATTAATGATGGTTTCCTGAAGGTGAAGCTAGCTCTCACGGGTGGTCAAATAGGTCTGAACCCTCAAAAGTTTGAGCTGAGAGATGAGGCTTATAGTAATCTTGGTGAAGGCGCTAAATTTGTCCATTTCATATGACAGTGCCTCAATGGAGACCCTAGGGTCGAGGGGGACTCCATCCACTAAGAGTTTGCACCCCTGAGCTACATTCAGAATTTGATCGCATAAAGCAGCCAAGGCTGCTAGCACATCCTTTCGCCATGGGTCATCAGGGCCTTTAGTGGTGGGTGCCATGGGACCTGAGAGACCTGGAGATCTGTGGGAACCTTTGGGACTTTTGGGTCCCTCACGCCCTTTGTGGCCTTTTAGCCCCATAGGCCCTTCAAGACCTTCACTCCTGGAGGTAGTCACGAGAGGCCAGCTCCTGATATTGTTGTTGCATGGTCTGTACCAGATCCTTGACTTGGAGAAGGCACTGATTCCAGGTTGTCTCGAGTAGTTGGACATTCTTATGCAGTTGGTCCTCAAGATATCCATAGATCTTACTAATCAACGCATCAATTTGGCCTCAGACCTCATTGATTAATTGTCAGTTATCAATAATTACCTTGCGGTTTTCATTGATGAAGTAGGAGGGCGCGTTGCAGAAATTGAAGACAGGGAATGTAAAGCCTGGGTGAGCCTCAGTTGTCAAGAGACTTCATGATGGTGCAACCCAACTAACTGGAGAAGGTGATGAATAGCCAGGTGTACTAAGTTGGGAAGGTAGCGTCTGGGCCCCATGGTAAGTTCTCCTGCTGGCAGCTGGACCTAGGCATAGAGGTCCCGCATGGTAGAGGGCACAGAAGAGGCGCAGGAGCAACTGGAGTGTGCACCTACAGAGTAGATGCCATTTATTGATTGTTGGATAAGATTGTTAAGATTCTTGAACTGAAGTTGGTACTGGCTTCCATCTATGGAGGGCAGGGAAAATTGAAATGTGGCCTAAAATTCTAGACTCTCAGGCTGCATGGGTGGCACTTCATACTACAAGATACTAATCCATCAAGCAACGATTCTCAACCAATCAGCAGATTGATTTTAAGATTGCTAGCATTCTCCATTGTTTGTGATAGACTTTTTCATATAGGACACCTCAGAGCCCCTAGTAGTAAGTACCACGTTATGTCAGCCATTACAGTTCTATATACTGTCACCAAGGTTTGAAGGTGGGCTTAAAGCTGAAAATTGGAAGAGAGGTCAAAAATGTGAAGATGGACCAAATACAGACTCTCTATTGGATTGAAATTTGTCACTATTTATAAGGTATATAGGGACACAGTGCCATAAGAATCTTTGTGGCCCCTGTTAGATTTTGATGGCTGAACCAAAAATAAACCCTTTGAGAAACCATTAATGCTGATAGATTACTCCCATTGATGGGTCCTTTGGTCCTTCCCTATTTATCTGCATAACTATATTCATCCCAAAACCAAAATAATTGTACTTAAATTGTCCCAATTATTGTAGCTATTAATAGGTATGATATAATTACATTATGGCCGATTATCATATCCAATTGGGTGAACCAAGTGAATTTACAGCACAAACTTAATTGCATTTTTAAATCTAATGCAAAAAAGATTAGTTAGTTTAATTTTAAATGTATGTCAATCATCATAATTGGCACAATAGTACTTACACATGGATGGCCTGAATAGGGAGTACCTAGTACTATTGAGAGGTCTTCTGATGTCCTGATCAGGGTTGCATCATAATTCAAACTCTATATTTTTATTCTCCCCATTTATTGTATTTCGTCAGCTCTATGACAAAACATAATCAGGCTGATTGAGAGGCAAATTTACACCACTGAGGTGCTAATATTAAGCCTAATGATCTTCCCCATTATGAGAGTAGTAGTGCCTCCAATTGGGATGAAATGATTGTAATCTAGTTAATTCAAGGCCTAAATTAACTTGGGGATATTTTAATAACCACCGCCATAATCCATAGCGAATTGGCATGGTTTTAATGAGCTCATCTAATAGATGAGTTTGGCCAAGAGATGCTCTAGTGGTATAAAATACTGGCGCCTGGCCCTAAAATAAATCATCATCTTACCATATATTCATATTATCATCTTATCTTAATTTTATCTTCATATTAAGAAGTGTAGATAATCATTCTGGGGAGATTGTCATAATTACCTGTGTCTGATGAGTTCCCAATTAAAGAGTGGAAATTTACCCAAAAGAAGACCAGAAGAGTCATTTATTGTTGTTTAGCTTTGTGAGCTTCCAAACGGTTAAAAAATACCATAAGACACATAGCATAATTGAGGATTTATTGGCTGAAACTCTTCCCAACTATTGAAACAGGAATACATTAATAAGCGAGCTAGTCCTCAATTTCTCACAGCCCCATCCGCTCAAGATCTTTCATGGACTTCTGGATTGACCAACTGGGTGGCATCCTCATTGTACTTCATTGCCCCCATGACAATAATGGTGTAGGCCTCACCTCTTGCAATTCAGGAAGTGGGGACAAGATTCCTGAAGTCTTCAACAATAATTCTCAAACGTGTGTGAAACCTTATTTAATTTGGGTTTGGTGCTGTCAATATGTGGCTCCACTTGAACAGACTTGAGAAGCAATTTACTCCAGCTCAATTCAGAAGTAGGGATTTTCGATTCGTTTTATGTCTTGAATCCTGACAACCATATAAACAATGTCTTACAAAAATGACTTAGGAATACTTAGATAGAACTAAAAAATTAATAAAAAATCATGCGCTAGACTCAGCATCACATGCCAATTTTAATACTTTGGAGGAATAGGTGATAAAAGCTAAGGAATAGGTCTAGAAAATGTTGAGAATTTTCATTTCAATAATTGGTGACTCTATTAGTGTGCCAGGCCAAACAGTATAGAAGACTTCTGGCCCTTGCTTTTTCACCATCATCAGTGACCTTTCCCTATAAATCCGCAGGACAACCCAACACCCAGCATACCTTTCAACTTCTCCTTCTGAGGCTTTACCACTCGTTATGGATAAGATGTCCTCTCCTGGGACTTGTCCAACTATTGTGGTTCAGAGGCCTTTATTGACTCCCTCAGGATTCCTCCCCTTAAATCCTTCCAGTTCATTATTATTGCTGCTAGTTTCCCAAGTTCCCGCGGAGTTTTCATCAGGCCAAGGTTGGGAGTTGGTTGAGAAGACAACTCCAAGTGTTTTATTCCAACGCCTGACCTCTGGGAATCTCCAGTCCCATCTCTATCAACTAATCTAACCTCTGATCACTGAAAACTTAATAAAGATAGGCAAAGGAAAGATTTTTTATAAAGTGGGAGAACAAAATATTCATAGGTATTTCTTGCCTATTTGCTTCAATTGCATTCGTTGCCAGCATTTTTCAGCACTCTCACTGGGAATTCTCCCTGCTTATCATTTGTCAGTACTCTCACTGGAAATTCTCCCTGCTTAACTCGTCATCTTTAATTGTCCACTATTACATTGATGCTTGATTTGCTATAATCTGAATTTGATAGTATTATGAGTGTTGACATCCTCAGCATAAGTCTCTGGTGTCAAAATCGGTCCAATTTTGCATTGGGGATTATCCCTGATGGTTTTGTGTAGTAAAAATAGTGATTTCATTCTATTAATTAACATTAAATGTCTCAACATCTTTGGCATTAGTCGCCAGTGTCAAAAATAAACAATTAACTCTCAGGAGTCATTCCTGACACAACCTCGACGTCAATAATTAATCTACCTTCCTAATTGATGATTATAATCATTTTGACATTCTCGGACTATTCCACAAGTGTCAAAGTGCCACCAATTTCCTGTTGAGGATGATTCCTAACACTTCCCTGATCCAGAGGATCAAGAGAGATTAATTCAACCAAATGGGGAGCACAAATTGGGTTTTTATATCATCAATTGTATATTAAAATAAGTAAACTAATCAACAATCATCCTCAATAAATTAATACACTAAGTTCAGTAATATGCAATGAAAATCACCTGTCTAAAATTTCAACAGCAAGTAGGGAAAGTCAACAACAATCTTTATGTGCTGTGATCTCCTTGAAAAGTAAGAAGACTAAACTAATTAAGAATTATTACCTTAGAAGACTAAAAAGGAAACATTTAGAGAACTTTTACGCTGGATTCACAGAGCTATGGCGCAGAAGTTGAAGTGCATAGAGGAAATAGAAAATCACAAGTGTGATTGTGCTCAAATGGAGGTGAAAAAAGTGGATAATAGTAAGCTCAAAACTCTAGTCAAGAAGATACAGCACTAAAATATATGCCTAAATCATTCACTGCAATTTTGGAGATGACTCCTGAAGTTATTCATATCATTAATCAAGTTGTCAGTCAGGAACCCTTGCCAGCAGAGCAAAAGACAAATTTGGAATATTTTGGAATTACCCTCATTTTATTGGGATAAAGCACCAGCGTTTTCTGTCTATTTGAGATGCCAGTGTTTGGATATGGCGATAGACAGAAAGCAGTAACTGTGATGAGCTTCCTGGCCACCAATGGTCAAAATCTTGTGTTGCCCCATCTTAATGAGGACAATTTGACGTATCATAGTGCTAAGGAAGCTATAATGCTTGAGTTTGGTAGTCTTTGCAGATGTCCATACAAAAACAGGAGTTTATGGGCATTCAATTCTGAAAGGACGAGACTTTATTATCTTTCACTAATAAATTTTTTCCAGGAATCCTAGATACTGGCTGTTGCAAAAGTACTAACAGATTTTAATGCATGTATAGCAATACATTCAGCAATTTGGCTTACAGAAATCTGCTCAACACTATGGTTTCATCGCTGACAAATTAAACTGCCACATTGCAGATGGTGGAATTATAAAAATATTAGGCGTTATGTTCAATGACCTAATCAATCTGACAAGAAATTTTTCTGCTGATGAGGATTAAACTATGGCGGAATTTGAAAATGGTGTTATGAAGAAAATTTAATCAGCAGAATTAAGTTTTGATGGGGAAGAAACACAATGTAGCAAAATGGACTGATAAATATAAAATTACTAAATTAAAGGTGGTGCAATGGGACATTTTGCCACTCAAATTTTGGGGAAGAAGTCAAGAATATATGTAATTTTGTGCTGCCTCAAGAGGAGTATGAAAATGCTCAGGATATGAGAAAAGGGTTAGTAGTCTAGATGTGGAACAATTTAGAACTGCAAGGGAAACTGTTCCTCCAGATATCTGCTCAGATGAAGTAGATGCTTCATATTTATTTATAGAGGACCTTAGAGTGGATCCATTGTGTTGAGATAAATTCCAAAAATAAATGCTATCATGAGATCAAAATAAAAATTAAGGTATTTGATCTAGAAATTGTGGAGGAAGTCGCCTGATCATATATTATCCAATTAATGAGATAGGCAAGAAACGCCAAGAGCAATAAACAACTCAAGTTGAAGTTAGATGAAGCTAATGTTGCCATAATAATACACTCGGTTAAGGGATTGTTTCCAGATCAGTTAGCAGAATTGAGCCAATTTTAGGGACAGTAATTAGGCCAAAATAAATTTTTAGAGAAATTTCAAAACATTCAAATGGAACTGGCATAGGCAATAGAGCCACATTTTATGATACCAGAGGAATCAAGTGATAGCTGTCAAAAGATGAATTGAAGTTAGGAGATGGTAAAAGCAGTGACAAGTCAGGAACAAAAGCCCAATGGAAGGGACCATTCAAGATTACTGTCAAGTTAGCAACATATGCTTATACAATTAAGAACATTGCAGATGGTCATATAGTGAATATGTTCGATACTATTTATATCTAAAGTGTTGGATCTAGGGGGCAGTAATTTTAATGTTCTGTGGGACTGCTGAACCTATCAATTATAGGTTAAGCTCCAAGTTTATTAGTCAAGTTCCAAGAGAAGACCGCTGAACCATAAATTTTGCTTAGTCTTAAAATGAGACCACTGAACCATAATAGCTGATTAAGTTCAAAAAATGAACCTCTGATCCAGAGTAGGAAAAGAAAAGATGGAACTCTGAACCTACTAATAGCTTATGTCCCATTGCAAAAGAGAAAAAAGGTATAAGAAATATATTATATAATTTTTCTTTCCGCTTGAAGTCACTTTTGAGCGATTATATTAGCAAAAACAGAAAAGTAAGTAAACAATTAGTGATCAAACACCAACCGCGGCCACTCAATCCCCAATGATGTCAGATTCGCCACTGGCTGCTCCAGTGTAGGGCAGCGGTGAAACCCCACCTAGCATTTTCCATTCGGCGGGAAAATGCGCTCAGTCTGGATTGTCAAGTCCAAATAAGTCCTTGGGTCAGTTTAGTCCGCCCAAGGATCTCGCCATCCATCTGGCACGAACCCAGGCGGTGCCTCACAGCCCACTCATTCTCCCCCGCTCCCAGCTCCATTTTGGCCTTCAGGTCGAGTACAGTAGATTGTTCCCATATGAGGAATGTGCAATTATCGACCTGGCCCAGGCAGTGATGCAGCTGGCTGGCTTCATCAACTTCCACACCTTTAAGGGATATTTTGACCTCAGCTTCACCTGCAAAGCTGACGCCGCCACTGCAGCTACTGTGCCCTTGGTCTTCAAGGGCACCCCTATACCAACAACACGCACCTGGCTCCCCACTGACACCACTATGGTGGTTCAGTTCGCGGGGTTGCCCACTCACCCCCACAGTGCTCCATCAGGAGTTAATGGATGGATTAGCCACGTATGGCTCCAACCCCATCCTTCAGTTCATGGTCCCCAATGGGGCCTCTCAAGTAGCTGGGCCTTTGGCATTTGCCACAATCAGCCCCACAAATTTTAAAATTGCTTTGGTGATTCCACCCCGCGCCGTTATACCCTCAGCCCCCAACCACCCATTCTGGGCCCATGTAGAGGGCGGAAGGACAATCTGTTCTTCCTGCTTTGAGTTAGATCACTCAAAGCACAAATGCCCCTCCCTTGCAACTTCCTCAGACCCAGTGCGGTCATTATAAAGCCCCCAATTTTCCTCCCACCCCACTACTTTTCTGACATGGGGTACAATCCTACCCCCCCTCCCCAATGCCTGCTGCCACCTCGGTGCCTGCTGCAGCCAATCAGCCCCTCCCTCAGGCCAGTGCCACATGCGCCTCGCCCAGTGCCACTTGCACCTCATCCAATCAGGGATTGCTTGGACCAATGTGGGTTCCCACATTATATCTGCAATCGCCAGCCACACCACTTCAATTTTCTGACCCAAATTTTGAGTTTGATTTGAACCCATGGTCCTCATTGGCTGAAACTGATGAGATGGGTAATTTTATAGAGGCATCGTAACCCACATTCAACAAATTTTCCCAGAGTCAAACTCCCAAACCAGTCGCCCAACAATATTATGCCCCCCCAACTGGACACCGTGGAGTTCACTTGGACAACCAGCTTGCTGTCGCAGCAGCCACCCACCCTAATGTAACCTCTATCCATGAAATGGCAGAGTCATCAGTAGCAACGCTAGCCATGGAAATCTCGCCCCCCATCCTCAGGACATCCACACTCATAAACCACAAAATGTCCATTGAAATTTCCCACAGACGCGCTAAGGATGCCATCCAGAGAGTGGCTTCTGCATTGCAGCCCAACTCTCGAGTTACCTGTGCCTCCATGGCTTCACTGTCCCAGCTCCCTGCCCTCCGCATTAAAGTGGAGGCCACCCTTGTCAAATATATTGGCGACTTACTGATGTATGATCAATTCCTCAAGCAGCTGCTTGTTTCTGACCTTGCTCCTCATGTTGCTGATCATCCCACCCCTTTGCTCTCCTCCTTGGCTCGTGCTCTCATCAATGAGGCGAATGAGACTGAGAATGAGCTATCTAATCCCCCCTCCCCTTCCGCCATGGTAGGATGAGCGCCTCAGCATTGTCCCTCCTGGTAGGTTAGTATCTTGATCATTATGTTTCGCCCATTCTTTGAACGGTCATTTTATTTTGGTCTTAGAATTTAGTTAGTTAAGTTTTTTCTTTGTTTTATCACTTTCTGCGCTTTGGCAATGTCCATCCCCTGGTTGGAGTGCCTTGTAGTAAATTCAAGATATAATATATCATATTAAAAGATAAAAGATATTTATTATTGAATTTTACTTCACAGCAATCAAAAGCATCAGTGGTGTTCCCCTTCATTATCAAGTGATGAGAAGTGGATGAATTACAACAGAAGAAGGACATTGTCACTCAGCAGTATTAGCTTGGGTTGAAACTGGATCCGCCATGAGTATTCCTGAGGTGCTGGAGTGAATAAGAATGTTGGCAGGATTAGCTCAGGTTGAAACTGGATCCACTGGAAGGAGTCCCAAGGTGAAAGGAGTTCAAAGAGATCTGCTCAGATAAAAAATAGAGAGCCCAGCCTGAAGGAGTACAGTGACTAAGATATTGGAGAAGCTGACCAAGAATATCATTTAAATGATGAAGGGTCATATAAGCCCAACCTGGGGTAATACAGACTACACAGAATATGTTATAGTCAAGAACAACTGAAATAATATGGCATGGAATGGGGCTGTGGAAACCGCGCTCTGATAAGGCAGAAGTGAGGAGGAAATGAAGAGGAGGAGCCATGTTGCTGAGCATGTCATGAGATGTGTTGAGTGCAGGGAAGACCATGATCTGCTGAAGTCATATATAAGTATGATGGCTAAATTATAACCAAGGATCGAGGCGGCGTCCATCCCTGATGTTTCTACCTTCCACTAGGTAATTTGGTCAAACAGGTGGATATGTTAAGATTTTGATATGACCATATTATCCCGCCTGATCATAGTTAAAAATACATATGCTTATCTGCTAGGGGACAATGCCCTCTAGTGGATGTGGGAGTTATCTTTGCATATGATTTCCTTTGTTGGAGAAATATTTCTAAAAAAATTAACTAGTCCGCACAGTTAAACCTTCTGGTTTACTAACTTTCTTTAGGACTAATCTGACAATAAACAAGTGTTTCAGTTACTGACTTAATATTGATAATTTAACCAAATTGTAGGGGTTGATCAGGGTTTGTTGCTGATTGACTAAGGAGTTTATTAGTTTCCGAGAGATTGATGATGCATATGATAAGCAACTTGTGAGGTAACATTTTAGGTAACGTGACCTAATGTTTATAGGTAAATGTCCCATTGCCTAAGCAGGCTTCTAACCTAATAAGAATGACATGCGGGGTTGAGCAAAAGCGTTGGGACACGTTCAGTAATTCAACCCAAAAGAGATCCATTTTAAGGTTTGTGGCTGAATCTGACTAAACTGATGAGAAAGATTATTGATAGGCATAACTCTTGAGGGTAATACATCAGCAATGGCTGCCATTTCCAATTGGGCACCAACAGAAGAATTTGTCACTAAATTCCCTTATAAAACTCTTTAATTTTGATATATAAAACAGATGAGATATGATAGGAAAAGCCAAAAATATATATGTAATCTAGACTGTCATACATTTAGTGTATATTGTATTCTTGAGATTAGAAGTTAAAGGATATGATATCCTTTATATATTATATTTCTATCTCCGCAAACTCTGCATCAAGGGAGACTAGAAGAACCTCTGAACCTAATAGTAGGTTAAGTTCTACCAAAAGAGAAGAGTTATAGGGTGAAGGTCCCTCACATTTAGAAATACCTTCAAGGATTAAGAAAGACAAGCACCAGTTTAGCTTTGGACCTAATACTCAACTTGGCTGTGAGAAATTCAACTAGATAATAGTCTCTATACTATTACCCCATTCATTTCTTACTATTAACAACTTATACAATTCACATATTGGATACTGTGCAGCTAACCAGAGAGCCTAATTGAGCCATACAACTGAAAGTTTACATTGGTTACTCATTACTAGGAGTAACCAGCTCCCAAAAAGTTAACAGCAAGGAAGAGGTTAATCAAGTCTCCTTTGTGTGTTGACTAGTAGGTTAATTGAAAAGATTCATCACTGTGAATTGGCATCAGAGTGCCATAAGAGTTCGCCAGGGGAGCAATAAGTATTTTCTTTGCAGAGCTAAATGCTTCAACTCCAAGAGAAGCAAAGAGCCACTCAATAAGAGTTATTATCCCCTCTACTTCCCAAAGCCACACTTGGTGTCTAATATGTATATCCCACAACATCCAATTAGAAACTCACCACACCATCTAGCCAGATTTAGTGAGAAAAGGCTAAGTTGTTGATTACAATGTTGAGCTAGTGTAAAATTGATTTTTTAACACTGAAGATGTACCTATGTGAAGCCAAAAGTATTGTCAATTTTTAGGGACAAATTTTTTATTTACTACTAGCATTCATTACCCATGCTTCACCACAGTGTCTATATAATTTCAGATATTCAAATTTATTAATTTAGATTTTATATTATAGATATACAATAACCTTTTAGTCAACTCTTATTGCTCAAAGAAATCAACCAAAAATCACCAACCACTCGGCTAACCCCTAACTGAACTTATTAAATCATTCAATAACCAATTACCCCTAAAAATTAAACTGTGTCCTATTAATTTGACCAAAAGCCATTAACCAACCATTCGCCCAAACAAAATAAACCTATCAAATCAATTAAATAACACCAAACTGCTACTAAAATATTTCACTATATTTAGAATTATTGTGTATGTGACATGACTTCTAAAATACTAAATTAACTTCTACTTAACTTGCCAAAAATCTTTTATAATTAGGGGAGCCAAATTAGGCAGGCTTTTAAAGATATATATAAACCTAATATCCAGATACCCGTGCTTTGCTATAGTATTTAAAGCTTATCAGATGAATAAGCTCACACTGACAGCTTATAGGCTGTGCCAGTGCCACGCTTAAGCCACTTGGACTAAAAGCTTCGCTCTTGCCCTTGTAGCTGGTGATCTGGTTATCCTAGCTTTACATAATCTACCTAAAACTTGAACACAGATTTTTATTTAGTTTTGGGTGAGAAATTTGGTGTTTTATTCAACAGTATTCGCCAATTATCACCCACTCGCCCAAATAGATTGAACCTATTAGACTTGATTAGTTTCAGGTGAGCAATTTTGGTGAATTTTTTAGCTTATATTTTGCCAATTCTCACCCACTCACCCAAATAAATTGAACCCTTCAGACTCAATTTTTTCAGATTTGATGATATTTGGTAATTCTCACCCTCTCATCCAAATTGATTGAACCTATTGGACTCAAAGATTTTAGATGTCAGTCAGTCAGTACGTCAGTCAGTGAATGTGTTTTTATTAAGTAGATAAAAGCCCTTTCATCTTCATCAAAGCAAGCATTCTTTGCTCTCAACAATTTATATCATGACCTAGACAAGTGATACAAGCGAGATTATTAGTATATAAAAAATGGCATGATTTGACGCATATTTTTATTTTCTCTTGATGTACAAGATCTGCAATCCTAGCACAAAAAATTATTATCTGATGTAAAATATTTGATAACTTCATGTTTTATTCTTCTAGTAGCAATGTTTTTTCAAACACACATTAATAATTCTTTATAACCTTTAGAGTCTTATCTGATGATGCTCTAAAAAATATATGTTCAAGTGTTTGTAATCTACAAAAAGGTTTTCTTATACTTAAGCCAGCTATATTTTGTAATTGGCTGAAGCCCACTACATAGCCCAAACATTCAAAAGGTTTTGGCAAAGCCAAAAAGACAAATTCAAGGTTGAGATCATAAGGAGCTTTTATTATCAGGAGGAATGGCCACGAAATGTGGCCCAAAACCTATCATAGAAGTCCAAAATGGGGGCTCTTTTAGTTTCAGAAAATCTTAATTACCAAGCGTTGGGGAAATATGATGCATGATGGTGAGAACGCTCCAGAGGTTTGTGGCATTTTCTTACTGAGCCTCTAGATTAAAAAACTTTACACTTTGATGAACTATTGGGTTTAACTGAAATGTCTGGTATTATGAACTGATAAGAGCTCCACTGATCTCCATAATATATAGTGCTCAAGTTTAAATCACATCTTAACCTGAAAACCACATATGATGCTGGTCAGATTGTGACATCACCCTTTTAAAATGGAGACATCAGCTGGAAACAGCTGAGGCAATGGGAGATGAGAATGGCCATCACTGTGGGTACAGGCGTGCGGGACCACTTTCAGGGAACTTACAATACAGGGCAGGCCAGGGACCTTAGCTTGGGAGTCCAATTAAGGAAATGCATCATGGGTGTGACAGGCATTAGCACAGCGGATAAAATTGGAGGCACAACAGAAGGGCACACGTTGTATGGCATTGGAGAGGGACATTGTTATGGGTGCATGCAGACCTATTAAGGACAGGATGGGAGGTCTGAGAATGTCTGTCACCCTGGTGGCATGCAGATCTCAGATTTGGTATATTGAAAGGGTGGCAAAAAGTATGATATTGAAGAAACATAATGGGCCAAACCAAACTATATTGACCCAAAGATTTAGTAATTGTCATAGCCAATAAGAAAATCGTGAATCTTACTAGAGCCAATTTATTTAAAGTAAAATGAAACGGGAGTGTTTCCACTAAAACTGATGTATTTTTATAATATGCTTTTTTGAAATTGAATGGAGGCTTTTATAACATTAGTTTGAAAAAGTGAATTAAATGATGAGAAAAGAAGCCTAGGGTCATCAGAGTCTCTTAATGAGCCATCAGAGCAAAAACGTTTCAGTATGTTAACTGTCATCATAACTGATTGATCCAGAATTATGCACTGATATGAGTTCTACTGATATCCAAAATGTTAGTAATTGAGGTGGAGTCAATTAAAATTCAAATGGAGCAATCCACAATTAGTTGTTTTATGTCAGCACTTCATGTTGTACACCCTTACCCGGTGCTTCACTGCACTCCTAACAGTCTCTGCATGGATCAAGTTCATCAATACAGCTCCATATGGAGCTTAGCCCACCAGCAGTGATGTTAACCTGCAGCTAGTAGCACTCTTCTCCTCAGCAAGTCCCAATCCACCCACACAGCACATAATGCAAGGCTCATTTGCAAAGTTGGAGGAGGAATAATGTACTTAGACTCTTCAATCTGGGACACCATGGAGGAGGCCATTAGGAATTCCTAGGACCTTTTCACACAACATATTGGAGGCAGCATCCTAGGCTGCTCACAAGATTCTTGCCCCCTACCACTAATAGCCTCCTAAACCCTTTGTGCTCTTTTGGATCATCGCACAAATTCAAGCTAAAGGTCTCATAACAGCCGCCTTACAACTGATTTTTTAAGTGCTGGTAACCCCCTGGGATGCGGAGGGGAGAAACTATGAGTCTCTACAGGAGCTCCCTGGCTTGAAAACCATCAAAGTGAATGGGTTATAAGAATATAAGTGAGAGCCCGCCTACTCCACAACTTCAGGTCAGCATTGATTAATAAACTCCACTTTTCAAAAGCCCCATAACCTCCCCCACAAAATCAAATAACTTCATGGGATGGACAGTTTATCAAATACTTCTGAAAAAACCATGACACCCTTATTATCTTAATTCCCTGGATAGACTTGCTTCTTTTTACAACATGTAGTGGCCATCACATATATAAATGATTCACCTTTAGAAAATTTTCTTCACCACTATCTACCTGCCTAACGCAAGTCACGAGCAAAACTGGCTCCTAGAAAAGCTTGCATGACTCAATCTACTGCAAAA
The DNA here is from genome assembly GCA_022478985.1 of Massospora cicadina. NCBI lineage: Eukaryota > Fungi > Entomophthoromycota > Entomophthoromycetes > Entomophthorales > Entomophthoraceae > Massospora > Massospora cicadina. The sequence continues at coordinate 59,836 of JAKSZP010009509.1, read as the reverse complement.
TTTCATTCCTCATGGGAATCTTAACGCCACCATAAGTTGCATCTGAGATTCTTACCCCCATAATGAGGTATTTCCCAGTCTCCAATCAACTCCAGGACTTCCTTTGCTTAAGCGTCTTTCTGAAGTGATGCCTTCTTTGCAACTGGCATTGGTTGTATGGTTAAAATCCGGTATGACGGAGAGGCTACAAGTCTGGATTGCGGATTGACATGCATAAATTGGCCCCATGCTTGTTGGTTGCATCTCCTCCCTCATACTTCACTACAGCAACCTGAGCGACCACTCTTCCCTCATTATTGTACTGACCACTACGCTCAAACCATTGTGAATGTTTTGTCCAAGGATCGCTCCAGAACTCCTGAACAACCTATTTATGAAGGAAAAAGAGGACCACTACCATTTTAGCTTCCCTCGCGCTCTAGACTACCACTCGCCTGATAGACCCTCAAGCTTGTTTAGTAGTGGCTAAGGTGGGACTCAACCACGTCTTTTAGAACTGACCTAAGGCCCAGATTACCATGGCTTGCACCATAGTCAATCAGGCTGAAGAGAGTATTTGCGCCTTAAATGTAACTGCCAGACAGATCTCACCCCCGCTAGTTGTAATCTTGGGAAACTGCACAAAAGACTCTTTGTTTGGAGCTCACTTACTAAGAAGAAACGTTTAATTCCTACCAACTCGCTACTAAGCACAGATCAAATGCCCATTTGTTTTTAATCCAAATAAAATTTTAGTCCAATGCACATGAAATTAGTTCTTTCTAAGGTTGGCGGCACCACCACATCAGACAAAAATGAGACCACTTTAGAAATACATAGCTTCTACTCTAGTCTGCTATAAGCTAACCCAGAGGACTCATTGGACGTTCAGGACTTCCTTTGGCGCGAACTAGATCCTCTTTGGACCCACAGGCTGAAGAAGATCTACTGGCATCAACTACCCCCATAAAGTTAGTAAGATTCTGTTAGTCATCACATTTAAAGTCCTTTATCCTAAAGGCATACCCTTTAAAGTTTATCTCCTGGATCTTGTGGTTAAATCACCTACCCTTTAGATCTCTTAGCGACCTTCATAAACAATGATGAGGTACTGCCTTATTTCAGATGCTTTATCATGAACTCATTCACTTAAAGTAAGACCGCGAGGACCTGGCCAACAGACTCCCATTGAGCTGATCAACTCAGACCATAAGCATTACATGAAGCTCCTAATCAAATAAATTACTAAGTTATTATTGCCTCCTTTGGATCCTCTAAACTGGCTTTATTCTGTAAAATCGCTTTATGACTACTTCAATGATCTCCATGCGACTTTAGCCACTAACTTTAATATGATAGACATCTTCGTTGCTTTCCTAGACATGGAGAAGGCTTATAATAGGTCTCAACTATATATTGACGCCTCTGTGGCTCATTTTCACATCCCCTGACAGACAAGCAACAATTACTGAGCGCCAACAACTTTACAACATAGTTTTATCTCCAACAGGATTCAAAGTGGTAATAACAGTCAAGAAAGATCTCCACAAAGACCCCTGAACCCATTTTTAATAAATATCACCATCAATCATCTCCTTGCCACTATAAAAAATAATCTGCATGAGCTTCAAATCCTGAGGAAAAACCCCACCTGCACCATGATCTTTGCAGATGACACTTTCATCACGTTCAGCTGCTATGATGATGATATATCACTTACATGATGCTTAAAATGTATGCATTTCATCCATGCAATGGTAACTTCCATGATGATGGTAGTCCATGTGGCTCCTACAATTTCTTTAAAATTCAGTACTAACCCACGCGCGGCAGCTTTCATCACCTCAGCATCCCTGATAACTCACCAAGGAGTTTTGAAGAAGGACAAATAAGAATAAGATCCTCAAGGAGATGAACCTTAATATCGTAGAGCTTCTATCTTTATGCTTAATGGTGCTATGCCTAAGAATCCCAACAGTCAATACTTGAAACTGACTAAGTCCTATTACAAATATATTCTTATATAAAAGGGTGCTAAGTCACCGCTTATGTCCTGTCAGATAGAGTATCCACCTAATGGTAAGTATGTTAGGATGGACTTATTAAAGTCAAGTACCAAAACGTGATATAGAAATAATGGCGTAACTTTATTATCATATGAAATAGGGGTTTTTATATGTTGCATTTAACAATATAACCTCCAAAAGGAAAAGGATTAAAAAATTAATGGATGGGGAAATCTGGAAGGGAGGCATATTGTTAGGCGATGCATTTTGGAAGATATAAAGCTTTATTGTCATATTTTTGATAGGCAGAATTTGAGTTGACACTAATTCAGATAAGACTTAGGGTCACTTAGGTTGATCATTTGGAAGCTTCTTGAATCTTACCCTTTTTCAGGTTTGTTTTAATTTTATGCTTTAAGTGCCATCTTGAGTAGTTGTCACCTGACCTACTATTGATCCTTCATTTTAGTTAGGAAGGACTTCATCTTGGGGTATCTTAGGCTCAATTTGTTCAATTGGAAATTTCCTAAAGTCAGATTTAGCTGTGTCAATTACTAACTTCTTCAGGTAATTTATTAAGGTGATTCCTTTAACCTTCTTCTTGGGTCTAGGCATCAATATAGTTGAGGGAGTCGAAGGGTTAATATTCTTTGCATCATGTCTAATATCCTGATATCTTAAAATATCTCCAGCTGGAATAGCCGGATCATAACCCCTGAGGGATGGTCCATAATCTCTAACATGTTCTTTTTTTAATATTTGGATTTTTTACCACGCCTGCCCCTTCATGGACACCTTCAACCTAAGGTTTAACGAACTGCTTTGTTTTTATGGGGCTCCAACATTCTGTCCGTGGCACTGATTACCATAGTTCAACCATAATTTAAAGGGGGCCTGGGACTTTTGGACACAAGGACCCATGATACCTATATCAACCACAAATTTATACATTTAATTTTTTCTGATGCATGAAATCTATTCTTCAATGGGCTCCAGCCCTCAGCCAAGCATTGTTGATATCTCTGGGACTACCTAGAGAATTTCTAACCTCTTTATGCAAATGATTAAAAACCTGGGTCATCAGCTCAAACCCTCTTTGCGCTCCTTTTCTATCTGCGAGGATTGTCCTCAAAATGCTTTGGTAAGATTTCTAACCTCCAGTCCTCTTAAAAAAGTGTCCATCAATATGTGGTATGTCCTCCACTGCTCATATAGGCAGGAGATTGAACTGACCCAACATTCCAACATAAGCTGTCCTCATTGCGCTGAGCCCAATGACTCAAAGTTCCCCTCTATTTCACCTGTCTAGGTAAAGCTGCTTTATGGCCTAGAGTTCACGCACTCATACAAGCACAAACTAAGGTTATTATCCATTAATGGACTTTTTGAAAAGTCCCTACCTGTCGCCACCAGTCTATTTTAAACCTATCCTGTTCCACGGCTATCTGTACCATCCACAACTCCTTCCTACATGTTGCCTTTGACTCACAGGTGTAAAAATACCTCATATGATCACCCACTTCAAGGTCCATCTTTAGATGGCCTTGATAAAATGAACTATATTGGCAGCACTTCCCTACTCAGTTCATCCTGAAATATAGCTATGGTAAGCACATACCCTTACATTTCTTATCACATTTACGCTTCCCTTTTTTGCCTACAGCTTTTTTGATCTCATGTGTATTTAAATAAACACTAACAAATTCTCACATGTCCAGGACCATCAAAAAAATACTATATACAATTTGATTGCTGAAATACTTACATATGGTGTAATCCCGCAATCTGCATAACATGGTAGATGACAGGTTTGACAAAATGACAAAAGTACAGTAAGATAAAGTATCAACTTATATAGCTGGTAATTATAAGGATTGGTACATCTTTATCATAGCTGAGAGTACATCAGAGGTTACAAACTGACTTTTTAATTATTTGTGACATATATGCCATCAAGTAGCTTTTTGGATGCTTAAGTTAATTGACAGTCCTAATCTGATGTTTGTTTGATCTACAGTGAGTACCTACCCTCCATATTCAGTATTGGCTCAAGGTTTGCTGAGTTTTGAGGCTCCACCTAAAAGAAATTGAGATCTAATAAGCAATGCTAAAGTCCACTATACTGAAAAATTTCTTAACTAAAGTTGTTGTCCATTGATGACAGACGTTTCTTTAATGACAAAATTGAAAGACCTGTAAGAAAGCATCAAAATTTTTCTAGGAACTGTAGCTATGACAAGACTGGATATATCAGGAAGACTTTAAATCTGCAGTACTCAGACGTATTCACATATTGTGGGTAAGAGGTCAAAATCAATAGATTTTCTATTCTTGCAGATCAAACTCTAAAAAATTAAAGTTAAACGCAGTAAAGACCTTAAAAACTAAATAGATTCTTAGATTCAGAGACTACCTAAAGGTAATAGCTTATAACTATTTATAAGAAATAGTACAATAACTTTTTTAACTTTTCTTTTCACTCAATCTCAGTTTTGTATGTTTTTTGTAAAAAGTAAGTTACCCAACACAGTCTCACCATGCCACAGTTCCATTATTGTCCCGTGCCAACTTCCTGATGCTCCATTATGGGGCAGTGGCGAAACTCCCCCAGCATTTTTTGCTTCCAGAAAACGCGTTCATAATGGTTAATCCATTCTGCCAAACTTGAATTGCTGCTATGCCTCACATAGGACTTAACTCTCCATTTTGCACACAACCCCCTTATTTGCCCCCACCCTCTTGCCCTCCCTTAATTAAACATTTGCTTTTGCATATGAGTTGACTACAAGCGTTTATTCCTGTATGCTGATAAGGAAATAATTGGTCTTGTCACTGCCATTTTTGTGCCAGCTGGCTTTATTGACTTCCACTCTTTATATTCTACCTTGACGTTGGTTTCCCCTCTAAGGAGGACGCTGCTGCAGCGGTGGTGACTCCATTAATGTATAAAAAACCCCGCGCCCACCACTTGTACTTACATCCCTATTGGCACCAGACTAGTGGTGTCGTTTTCAACCTCCTTTTGCATCTCCCATACCAAATTCTATCTGATGAGTTAAGTTGGGACTTTAGCCCTATGGCACCAACCTTAAACTTCATTTCACCATACCAAGAAATGTGGAGCGCCTTGCGGCACCCCAATCCACTTACATCATCTCCCCACCACCCAACACTTCCCAATAGATCCCCTCATGTTTAATTTTTATGGTGCCGAGAAAATTCTTCTGGGCTCATATCAACTATGGTTGACAAATTTGTCCCCTCTGCTTTTAGTTTAGACCACTCTAAAAAGCCTTGTCATCATTCCACCAATACTACCATCATCCCTAACCTCGCCATCAAACTGCCATCATTTGATTAGGTATCTTTGTCCCCCTCCCTACCCAGCCACTTGCTCCTCAGATCCACCTGAATATTTTTCCACCACAAGTCAACCAATCACCCTTAGTGTCCTTGTTTTGATTTAACCAATTGATAGAATACTTGGACCCCATTTGCACACATTTTCATCTCAATTGATCACCCATGCCCAACTTCTCATCAAACCCCCCAATTATTAATAACCAAAACCAATAGCCATTATTGTGTGAGATTATTTAATTGTTCTGTTGGAATTTTAATCAGGTGAACCTCTTCATTAGCTATTAAATTAGTGTTCCAATTAGTTAAAAATGATAGCCAACTAATTTACTAGTTTTTATAATGTTAATTTTGATAAAAAACTAATTTAGGCTCCCCATTTGGCTGGTTTAAGCTATATTAATGATGCTCTGAATTAAGAAAGTAATAGATATGATTTTAAATAGTAAATTGGTCTATTTCAATTCTGGCAACTGAGGCTGAGGATGTTGAAATAGTTATTATAATTAATGACGGCAGATTACCAAATTTTCATCTAGGAAGTATTGGGAATGATCTTCAATAAAAAAATTATTCTATTTTGAGCAATGCATCGCTCAACAAAAGGAAAACAGAAATAACCCTCCTAGGAAAGTACACAGGCAACTGAGGCCAAGGATGTCCTTACATTTATTATCAATTTATATTTATTAAAGTTTGAGAGTTTAATGTCAAGAAGCTCTGGATCACTGATGACTGATGCACGGATTATCCAAACATGTAAAATCTAGATTAAGCTGGCGACTTATGCTGAGTATGATTAAATTACTGGATTTGGTGCCAAGTGATGTAAAAGTTGAGTGTGAGATGGGCATTCCACCGATTGAAGTTTTGAATTACCAGTGACTGATGCTGCAGATAATACAAAGATGATTTATAATAAGAATTTATAAATGACTAACCAGCGACTGATGCTGAGGATGGATCAATGTAATAATTGGTATCAAGTTTGGCAAATTAAGCAGAGATTACCAATGATAATGCTGACTATTGGGATTCTATCATTGAATGCTGATGACGTTGCAGGTGAGCAGCGGATTGCCATGGAAATACCTATAAATAATTTAATCTCACTCTTAATAAAAAAATCTTTTGTTTGCCTACCTTTAGTAGTTTTTAGTGGACAGAGGTTAGCTTAGCTGGTAGAGGTAGTACTTAAAATCCCTGAGTTTAGTGCTGGGTTAATGCACCTGGAGTAATTGGCGCTACTAATTCCCATACCCAGATCTACAAGAAAACCCGCGGGAACTTGGCCAACTGGCCACCAATGATGATAGATTGAGAAGACCGGTGAACCATTATTTCTGGACAAGTCCCAGGAGAGGACCTCTGAGTCAGAAGTATTGGTTATGCTTTAAGCGGTGAAAATGTTGTCTGCTGGGTTGATGTGTTTCCTTGCAGATTTGTAGGGAAAGGTTGCATATGAAGGCGAAACAGCAAAGGACCAGAAGTCTTCATACTGTTTGGTCTGTCACACTATATAGAGTCCCAAATTTCAGTGAATTGAAAATTTGCAACAGTGATATCATTCAAGTTTCAACTGAAACAATTTTCCCTTAGTCTTTCTTTAAATTCTGACTTTAATGCTCAAACTCAATTTAGGTGCTATGTCCCAATAAAACTAATGCCAAGCCATTCATTAACAATAGCCATTTTGACATAGCTGTGTCTTCCTCTCCTGACAAATTTTTCATGCTGCATCTTGTCAGTTGGCTTTCTGGAAGCTGACTTGTCCTATGCCATTTTCCTATCTGATTTTATTCACTCCACAAATTCTAAATTCACCAAACTTTAAAAAGCTGCATCACAGTCTCTCAAAGTTGTTGCCAATCTGGCACAGTTTGCACATTTGAGAGGTGCCTCTCAAATTGTCACCAACTTTTCCCTTTTACCTGATGATATATTTATACTTAAAAAACCTCATTGATTATTTTGATACCCATGACATGTCAAAAATTGAGACACTGAATCCTCCCTTTAGCTCCTCAAACCTTACTCTGCAGATGCCCCACGCCTTTGATTTCTGCCCTCTCCAAAGCCATAATCACCAAACTCTGGTATCAAAATACCTCTTAATCACCCTTCCCCTCCACCATGGTCAGATATTGGTTTTCCATTGCCCACATGGTTGCTATTAGTAATTAAAGGATCAATTTACACACTTTGGGCGTTTTTGCCCATTTTATATTTTGGTTTAGTTTAGTTTAGTTTTGCTCACTATCTGACCCTTGGTAATATCCATCCCCTGGTTGTCCTAACTCAATTAAAAAAAATTCTTAAAGATTTTTAATTGCTCAGTAATATGTAGGAGTCTTAAAGGCGTGGCATATAAAAAGGGCTTTCCTGATCCAAAAATCAGGATCTTTTTTTACTCAGTCTCAGTGTAAAATGTAATAGTCCACTGAGGTTCAGAAGTGATTTTCTTAGCTTTCAAGGTAATCTCTTTATTTTTTCTTGAACTTGAGATATAATATACTACAATTTTTTCTATAGTCCCATTCTCAGGTGAACTTTATCAAAGTACTTTCAGGTTGAAACACTGGGGTCGCTCCAAACTTGAAGTTGAGTTGGACGCCCTAAATGAATCAGGATCATTTTATGCCTGAAGATTTTAGAACTTATTCAGTTCAAACATTTGATCCTTGTGTTCATACAGTCATAATTTTATATTCCCCTTAAAAAAGCTAGTAGTGCATTTTCACTGAAAAAATGTCGTTAAAAGTATTTAAGATTTTTCAAAAACTATACTAGTAGTCATTTGATCTATCTAAGATTGATGCCTTTGCAAAAACTCTCTTATTACAAAGTTCCATTGTACTACATTTGTTAAGACAAAAAATTCTTCAGGAAGGAACAAAAGAATCCCATGCCAGGATATCTGTGTGTAAAGAAAGATAAAATCTGAGCAGAGTATGCCGTCCATCATGTCAGTGCTTAGTGCTACTATCTATGCCTCCTATTGCACAAAGTTCATGGCCCCTCTTTATTACCTTTTTTAATGTGGAATAAATAGTTACTATACATTTCAGATAGTGTGTAAAGCACTTGGATTTTTGAAGGATGATGCTACTGAGAAAAAACTTGAAAAATACTCTTCCTGATTCTCCTCATAGTATTCATAAGCTGATTGCTATCTTGTTTTTTATTATAATTTAGAGATCCCATATGACTTTGGAAAAGCGCAGAGAAAGTTCTATGAAAGATTTGAGGATGCAAAATGAGATACTGTGTGGTTTTACTCAGCCAGTCATGGACGATATACTACTTGTGTCTGGTCCTCATTGGAGATAAAGTAATATAAATTTCAGGTCAATGCCACCACAGTTCAAGGATTCATTGCCATTTTGAGAACAGGGATATTGTTTTCAACTATGAATATCTTAGGGAGCTTTCTATGATACCGTTCAGCTGTCTAAAGTAGTTTTTGACAACGATACAATAACTACATGAAGAACAGATTAAATACTATGATATGATCATGAACTTCATCGCCTCATACTCTGGGCGTCTTTTCTTACTTGATGCTCCTATTACACTGGCAAGTCATTTTTAATCAATTTAACTACTGACCACAGTGAGGAGCAAAAAGGTTTTTTATCACAGTTGTATCCTCAGTTATTTTAATTAATTTATTTGATAGAGGAAATACAGCTTAATATGCCTTCAAGTTTCCTTATAAGCTGAATCACCTTGATTTTGATATTTTTAACATCTCTAGGTAGATTGACATGGCTGAGGCTCTTTATGAAACCAAACCTTTAGTATTGGGATAGTGCACTATGGCTACAAGGAAGGAGTTGATGCTTCAGACAGGATACTTTAATACATCAGAAGCCACAACTGTCTTATGGATGAAGTAGTGGTGTTGCTCATTACTGAATTATGACATACCTTACCTGTGGTGCTATTAGAGACACGTTCATATGAGATCAAGGCCTGGCTTATATCATCCTTTTTATGGCCTATAATCAACTTCCTGTCCTTTACATTTAACATGTGTTTCCACCTCCAAGCAACCTAATAGAATCTAGGGTTTTCAACTTATCTCTCAAAAAGTAATAATAGCAAGCTTTCTGAGGTTGATGGAAGAATAAAAGATTACTGGCAATCCGTGGTATGTTTTAAGGTATCTGAACAGCTTAATTGACAAGTTATACCCCAACATTTGTCATTATATTTGTTTTTGCGCTTCTTATAAGAGAAAAAAGCCATTATTACTATTACAAATTTCTCATTCAATACTATCAATTCCTATTGGAAAGTTGCCAGCTGAGCAAATAAGATATGATTTAATGGACTTTGTGGTGGAAATTGAGGATGTTATATACTATTTTGTAGAGTTATTGCATACCCTCAACCCACCAAGACCTCCTTGTCACTTTTTATTCAAAGTTAGCACTATAATAAGAATATTACATATCCTTAACTTTCTAAAGCTGTGCAATGGTACTAGGTTGTATGTGAAGGCTATGTTCAGGCACATCATTGAAACCACAATATTATCAGGCTGTCAGGCTTTACCCTAATTTGGGTGAAGCCTTGGCTTTGAGTTTCTAAATTAGATATTATTTGAATCTACTCCAGTTTATAGTATTTATTTATCTATCAACTGATGCTTTGTCCGGTTAAAGACTAAAACCATAATTAACTTTATTATTATTTTATCAATAAATGCTTTGTTGGGCCAAAGGCCTAAAATTATGAACTTTAAGTTTATATAGAATTAAAAAATCTCAATTAATGCTATTATATTCCCAAATGAACGTACTCAGGATAATTTGCCCTTACCAAATGAATATAATAAGCTAGGGTAATTTCTCTTAATCTCAATAATTATGATTAGCCCTTATCTTTTCTAGCACTATAAAAGTGCTAATCATTTTATCTAATAGCATAATTTTAGGCTTATATCTTTATTACTAAGGCTCTTTAGTGAAGCTTGTTGTTTTACCTCTGAATCAGAGTGTTTAAGCCCCTAGATATTTTATATATCTCTTGGAACCTCTGGATTCTATCCAGCCAAGCTCCGAATAAATCTCTCATTTGTAATCTCTGTTTTATATTTAGTCAAGCTCCATATGCTCAACTTTATTTGTCCAAGCTAGCAAGCTTTGAATGACCTTCCTTCAGATAACCTTCTCCCATAAGTCCAAAACAAACCTTGGTAAGTATATCTTTAAACCACCTTCCTCTGATCCCATCAGACTACCACTTTCTTCATAAACTTCTGAAATTACCAGTCAAGCTCTATGATATTATTATTTATAAGGAACAGTGGAAGAACTTGAACGTTGCTGTCATAGATATGAAGAATGAGATTTCTCACATATTCAATTATATTTGGAATGCTTCAGAGTCATCCCCCTGACTTCCTGGTCATCTTAAGCCTGAGAGCAGAACCAGGAATATGGTTTACAGGGACGTTATCAAGCTTAACTGGAGGGAGAATATGAAACTATTAATTAAAAGAAAATTATATATGCAAGTCCAGAAAACAGCCCCTCCAGCTGGATTGCAAAGAAATTCCACACAAAAGCATGAAAGGGCACAAGCTCCACAGTAGAGCCCTCTCTATATCAGTGACCTATCTCATTGGTATGTGAGCGGTATGTTGCTGCCCTAGCTCCTAAAGAGCAACCTCTCTGCCCCCTTTACTCTTATGATCTGGTAAAATCGATTGAAGGAGTGTTCAGAGAGCTGGTTCAATTTATAGACCTCCAAAAAAAATTAGGCTTGCCCCAAGTGTGGCCTGGTCACTGATAATATTAAAGGAATCTCACCACCTCACTTAAATCCTAATGTGAGCACTAATATCTCTAATAAGTCATATTGGGTTTATTCTAATGGTTTGCACTTCATACTAACCCCTCAATTTACGCATCTTTTTGGGAATCATAAGAATATGAATGAGATTTGAACGTTATCTGAGTCACAACGTGGTCAAGGTGGCTCCATTGATTTTATAATTATTGAGACCAATTCAAACAATGAACTTCTAGAAGGGTGAGCTAAATACCAAACCTTGGAAGGATCCGCCAATATAACTAAAAAAGATGCCAATTCAGCTGGTGAAGATCTTGCCATTTGGAGGTCTCCAGACTCTGCCCCTGGCCCAGAACGGTCATTTACAAAGAAAGCCCTCGCATTCCACCACACCTACTAAGAGGTCTCCATACCCAACTCAATCCTAATTCTCACACAAAGCTTACCCTAAGCAATCCTGAATGTCTCAAAAGCCTATAAGTATCTCCAAAATTTAACCAATAAAGATACCTTAAGATTGCTTAGTTATTTTACTAGAGATTATTTTGCCTGTTTTTACAGATATTTTTCCTGTTCCACAAACAAAGATTGCCTCCACAAAGACCTTCCACTGAGAGACATTTGCCTTAGGTAACACTATCCTTGTGATTCTTCTGTAGCTGCTTTCAACTAATAACTGAAAATCCTTCAAAGGCCCCAACCTTCAAAGAGATTCATGAATCCTGACAAACTGGTGCTTTCTGCCAGAACCTTCTGAGGCTCCTGGTGAGTATCTATCTTCCATATGAATAACTCCAACGAAGACAGCCCTCTTAATATGAGGAGAACATGAGTTTAACACAATGGGTCACAATTAATAATCAAGATATGACTTTACCTCAACCACAAGAACTTAAGTTCCGTGCAACTATGACTTTAACTATCTCAGTTCCAGATAATTTCTTTTTTTTAGTACTAGATGGTCCCAACCCAAGGGGGATTCATCGATGTTCAGTTCCAGATGATTTCATCTATCAAATTTTGGCTCACAATGTCACCAATACCATCAGGGCCCTATTAGGAGGAGCTATGCTCCCTGATGACAGACCTAGTTGCAGTCTTTCAGCAAAAATTCCCCTCAACATGACACAGCTTTACAACTCATCTGAGCTCCCTAGCAGTGAAGTAGGAGTGACCCAAATGGAACTATACCTCCAGCTATTTGTTAATCCTGCCTTACACCATCACATGCAGTTGCTCGCGCTCCACCATATGGAAATTAAACGGCAGTTTGGATTGACTCACCAGATTCATGCACAACTCCTTGAATTATATGACGCTGCTTCTACTTTTGATCGAGATAATTGGGAGGCCATTTTGAACATCTGCCAGGAGATTAATGACATCCAACACCACTTGACTCAGATTGACACTTGGGTTGTTCAATATTTAAAAATGAATTCTCCCAGCGGATGGTCCAAATATGAAAATGGACCAAAGAGTGGAACGTTCCTTATCTACTATTCTTGACTGAATTGCTGAAGATTTCCAAGTGCTGATTTCATATTTCTGACTTGTTTGTCCAGATCCAGCAGCTTAGCAAACAGCTCATTATGTCACCGACTCTAGAAGTTATTGTTCAACATGAGACTCCCAGTGAAACGGGACCTAGTGGAAGAGGAAGAGAGTAAGGGTCCCCTGGACTTGGAGGCCCTCAAGGTCCTCCTGGACTCTCCTCACCTGCTGGACCCTCCTTCAATGAAGACCACAAAGCAAAAATTAAGGCTCTTGAAAGAAGAATACTAATGGTTGTCAGAGGAGCTGAGATGACTATTGAGGGGGAGCATCTTGATGCCGATTTAACCTTTTCCTCCTTGTACAACAATTATTCAGGGATTACTAGCGCCTGCTCAAATCTGATTGACTTACAAAATCAAGCGAATTGTCACATCAAACACATAACTACCTGTGTCCAAACTATTGAATCTAATTAGGATACTCTCTCTGCGCAATTTGTCCACCATAAAAAAATCAAACAGCTACGCCAACCTTTGAATTCCAAGGCCCCCTTAAGCATTTCAATGAATGCTATGCAACTCTCCAGGATGATATGGATGAAATCTTCCATCAGTTTGATAAGGCTATCCCACATACTAATGTAGGCACCACGGAGCCCACCAACTCTAAACGGCTGCTTTCTCCTGCTTTCCATGTCCTCTCGAAGCCAGTTGGCTATTTCAGACCTACCTTTAAGGAGAAGTATATACCCAAGACTGAGACAATTCAGCCATACCTCTTTATGTATGAAGGCGCAATGGATCAGGATACTGAGTGGCAGAAATGCCAACATGTACAAGCCTGTCTGGATGGCAAAGCATGAGAAATCATAATTCCTTATTTCAAGACATGCACCACGTGGGTGGCCATCAAGGAATCTCTTATCAAAGAATTTGGATTTAACCTATTTCTATCTAACCATAAGCAGGTCATCATTCGAATCCTCCTGAGACAAGGGGAAACTCATATCAAATTTGTTGAGCTCTTCTATCATGAAGCCCTGGATCTGGATTACTGAAATTGGGTTACTTTAGATGATGCCATTGAGGCTGTACTCTCCGCCTTCCAACACAGTACTAATCTGGGACTCTATTTTCAGATTTCCAAGAAGATGTTTAAATCTATCCTCAACATTAGATATATAATGGAATTGACTGAGCCAGAAGTACGCCAAGCTCCAAATAAAAGGTACCAGCCCAATATTCATTCCGTCAGATGGTTTCAGAGACCAAGACCACGCCGTAACCCATGCTTTTAATTTATATTTGTTGGCCACAAGAGAGCTCCTGTTGTAAAAAGCAAGCCAATGAGTAGGAAAAAGCGTAGTCAGCTTAGGGCGTGATGAACCCTCTTCTGACAATGACACGCCTCAACCTCAATCTACTATTGCTCTGCATGCTAAGTGTTATGTTCTGGGGAGACCTGACAAATTAGACGTTCCAGACTCTATGATCTTGAGTAATGATTTAATTTCCTATTACTCTGCTTTTTTCAGACGACTCCCTCCAGATAATTCAATCTAACTGATTTCACATTTCATCAACAAAGTTAATCAAGTAGTGGTTGTTGTTCACAAGGTGAAGATCTTGGCCATCATTGACACTGGCTCTCTCATTAACGTCGTTTCCTCTCAGCTGGCCAAGCGGATAAAGGTTGCACCAGACCAGAATCACACCCTAGATTATAAGACGGTGGGACCTCATCAGACCTGCTCTCTGGGAGCATTATCCTCCTTACATCATTGATTAGGCTCTCTGACTGTAAGGGCTCCCTCCATTGTGTTAGAAAATGAAGATTACGACTTACTTATTGGCACCCAGTTCCTGGTTAAATTTGATAATCAAATAAGTCACAGAGATTTTTACTTTTCTATTTTAAGGTACCGCATTGCTCTGGTTTTGAAAAATGCTCCTAGTGAGAGAGGGAAGAGGAAACTTAAATTATGTTTACTGGAACACCCATACCACATTGAATGTCTAGAATATTTAGTAATTTGATCAAAAACCAAAATACCGCCTTCCAACTCAGAGGCTATGGAAGAAATGCCTGTGTATGCGCCTGGTCATGTAGTCATACCACCTAAATCGCAAATTCTAGTGGACACTGGACTCCAGAGTACCATACCGCCGAACTGTTTATTGTAAATATGAAGAAAATAATTAGCCATTTGAGAATCCCTTACCTGTACAGGAGTTCTGGATCCCACTTATCAGGGCCCTTTGACTGTCTTAATGGCCAACTTTACTGATCAGCCATTGCAGATAACTCAAAGCAAACCCATTTCATATGTCCAGGTGCTGCCAATTGACCAGATTGAGTCCGTCTGGGGATGTGGAGACCTTCAAAACTTAGGGTTAGACAAAAATGTTACTATGGCCTGAGTTCAAGTGGAAATTGGTGAAACTCTTACCATCAAGCAACAACAGGCCGAAGCTCTAATCAAAAAATATGCCAATATTTTTTCCACTGGACCAGAGTATTGTGGGATGATGAAGGGGGTGCAGCGTCAAGTGCTTACTGGTGATGCTCCTCCAATTTGCGCTTGCCCAGATCATAAATCTGAAGGTGAGGAAGTCCAAGTCATGATGAATTAAAGCAGATTTTGGACGCCAGACTGATAAATCCATCCTTGAGTCCCTGAGCCTCTCCGTTGTTTCATGTGAGGAAGAAAGATGTAGGGCATCGAGTGTTAATGGATTACCACTAGCTGAATTATTACTCAGAAAGATATCTACCTGCTAGCTAGTATTGATGACTCCTTACGCCTCTTAGCCAAATTCCAGTTTTTCTCTGCAATGGATCTCACCAGTGGTAGTGGAAAGTAGCTTGTGCCAGGTGACTGAGAAAAATGTGTACTTATAGCGCTTGAAGGGTTATTCAAACCCACCCGCATGCCTCAGGGGCTGTGCAACGCCCTAGCCACTTTTCAGAAAGCCATGACTGCCTGCTGGGGATCTAAAGATGTCATGTGTGCTGGTCTACCTGGGCGATGTAACTGTGTTTTCTTGCACTTTCAACCAACATTTGGCCCACCTGAAGGAAGTGTTTAAGCAGCTACGCTCTGCTGTGCTAGAATTGAAGCCCACCAAATGTCATTTCTTCCATACTGAGATGTAATTTCTCAGACATAAGTTCACCCAGGAAGATCTTCACCTTTGCCTGACAAGATGGTCGCTATTGAGAGGATGACTCTACCAAACAGCTTGCATGACATTCAGGTTCTCCTTGAAATGGTAAGGTATTACCAACAATTCATACCACAATTTGCTAAGCTCGCTGAGCCTTTGACCTACCTTTTACATAAAGAGGTTACTTTTTAATGGAAAGATTCCCAACAACAGTCCTTAAATATCTTACAAAAAAAGCTGACTTCTGCTCCTATTCTGGTGCATCAATAGTTTTAAAACATTTTATTCTATTCACTAATGCTATTGATGTGGCTGAGGGGGCCATTCTGGCTCAACTTGATTTAAGTCAAGTTGATCTCCTCCATAGCTTACTTAAGTAAGACTTTAACCTGATTGGAACGAAATTACAGCGTGACAGGATGTGAGTGTCTAGCCGTATTATTGGCCATCAAACATTTTTGTCCTTTTCTGTATGGAAACCATTTCAATGTAGTGATGGACCATGCTTCTCTACGGTGGGTACAACAGATGAAAGACCTTGATGGACTATAGGCCTGAGGACCCTTAAACTCTAGAACTATGACTTCTAATAGTCCACCATGTGGGGATGATAAACCAAAACGCCATTGGGTTTTCCCGCTTAGCTATCCTAGTCCTTTACACTTCTGAGGAGGACCAGATCTACAAACTCATTGCAAAACAGGAAGAGTGAAGCCAGGAACCATCAATGACTCAGAAATGTGTAACAGTTGATGATCATACATGGATCTCATAAGGTTGGAATTTATGAGATTTGGTTATGTTGATGCTTGCAATTCCGTTATTATGATGTGGTTTTCCTAATCAGGGTAATAGCGGGATAATTATTTAAATATATATTTTAGTGGCTGTCCATTTTTGGAGGTTTCCCCATTCACTGACAAGTTATCAGGATGCCATTAATTCTGGAGGATTTTACATGCCTCATGACTGACAATGCATTTAGCTTTTTTAGCTACATTTTAAATCAAGCTTGCTCCCAATGGTCCTCACTTTGGAATTCTATTCTGAACCTCAAGTTCACCACAATTAAGGCTGCTTTTTGCTAGACTTGTTATAAGCTAATATAATTTAAATATTGTATTTTGTTTATTTGAGCAGGTTGTTTTGGTACAGATGGCAGTGGGATAGGAAGTGAGGAAGGGGTGGACATCCTGAGATCCTTTGGGGTGTCAATGCCCTGGAGGAGTAGAATATCCTGGCTCAGAGTTGGCTGTGGGGAGCTTGTCAAAAGCCATGGCGCAGGTGACCAGAGGCTGGCAGAACATCGATGTCCACCACACCTCAGCCCATGCACATCCCTTTGAAATTGCAGTTGCCAGAGTGGCCCCAAGGCAACAGAGGCTGGTGCGCTGCACTTTGGCCCAGTGTGCCCAGTGAGACCATCTGCCTGTATAGGATTCTTAGGGATTTGGTAAAGCTATTTCCCTTTCCCTCATGGGAGTGACCCCCATCTGGGGGTTTAGGTTCATGACTGGTGGCAGGCTGAGCCATGGGAGCCCTGTCTGTTACATTATTCCAAAGTCAACTTTACCTTGGCAGGCTGTGGATCCAGCCAGCCTACAAGATGGCCAAGGTCAATGTCCCAAGCATCACTGTGGGCCATTGATCCTTTTTGTTAGTTTTGTGGGGCCTTCCAACAAAGAGGATGGGGAGCATGGGGGGTGAGCCAGACTGCTCGTGGTTGTGGCCTCTTGTGTCCATAAGGAGACCTCCAGGGAGCCCGTTGATTTGATCTGGGGGCTCTGGATTTCCGTCTGACTTCCCTAGGCTTCCCACAGAAAAAAGTCCACTGTCAAAAAACTTGTTGGTCTCTGCACTCCTGCCTTAATGTCCAGGTTTGGATCCACTAGGATTCTTGTTTCAAGGGGGTGATATAACAGTTGATGATCGTACTTGGATTTCATAAGGTTGGGAATTATGAGATTTGGGTATGTTGATGGTTGAAATTCCGTTATTCTGATGTGGTTTTCCTAATCAAGTTAATAGCGGGATAATTAAATAAAAATATAAATTTGAGTGGTTGTCTGTTTTTAAAGGTTTCTCCATTTGCTGACGAGTTTCTGGGATGCCATTAATTTTGGAGGCTTTTATGTGCTTTATGACTGAAAATAAGTTTAGCCTTTTTAGGAACTA
Organism: Massospora cicadina; assembly: GCA_022478985.1. Classification (NCBI taxonomy): domain Eukaryota; kingdom Fungi; phylum Entomophthoromycota; class Entomophthoromycetes; order Entomophthorales; family Entomophthoraceae; genus Massospora; species Massospora cicadina. Next base: position 41,850 of record JAKSZP010009509.1, on the reverse strand, counting down.
TTTCAATGTGAGGTTGCTCCCAATGGACCTCACTTTGGAATTATATTCTGAACCGCAAGCTCACCACAATTAAGGCTGCTTTTTGCTAGACTTGTTATAAGTTGATATATTTTAATATTTCATTTTATTTATTTGAGCAGGTTGTTTTGGTGAAGATTGCAGTGTGATAGGAAGTGAGGAAGGGGGCGGACATCCTGAGATCCTTTGAGGGTGGCGATGCTCTGAAAGTGCGAAATACCCTGGCCCAGTGTTGGGCGGATGAGCTTGTCAAAAGTTGTGGCATGGGTGACCAGAGGCTGGCAGGACATCAATGTCCATTAAACCTTTGCTCATGCCCATCCCTTCAGGATGGCAGTTGCCAGAGTGGCCCCAAGGTGACAGAAGCTGGTGCGCCGCACCTCAGCTCAGTGTGCCCAGTGAAACCACCTGCCCGGATAGGAGTCTTGGGGGTTTGGTATGGCTATTGTCCTTTCCCTCACAGGAGTGACCTCCGTCTGGGGGTTTGGGTTCACGGCCAGTGGCGGGCTGGGCCTTGGGAGCCCCATCTGTTACACAGTGCTTGATGCAAATGGCTGTGCAGATTTGAGTTAAGAATGAATTGTTATATAAGCAGGATGGAACAGCTTATCTACTGTATGTTTGACCCTCTGCTCAGAAAAAGTCCGCCCTTGAGGCTCATGTAGCCGTGTGGCATGGTGCAGTAAAGAAAACCCAAAGATGGCTGAGAGACCGCTGCTTTTGAGAAGAAATGATTGAGACAGTTCAGGATGTCATTGACTCATGCTTCACTTGTGCAAATCATAAGCCACCCAATCCACTATACTGGCATCACGTCATGGGTCCAACGGCCCCATTTGCCATGGTTTGAATCATTGTTATTGACCTTTGCCTACAGCAATGTATGGCCATCGTTTCATCATTATTGCGGTTGATCACTTTACAAAATGGGTTGAGGCTATCTCAGTTGCCTCCACAACTTCTAAATTGACCGCATCTTTATTGCTGAAGCAGGTCTTTGGTCGTCATGGTTGTCACAAGGCGTTGCTATCTGATAATGGTACCAATTTATTTCCAGTGTGATTTCCAATCTTAATTTTCTAATGAATACCTATCATTCTTTTATAGCCTCCTACCACACAGCTACCAATGGGCTGTAGAACGAGAAAATAGTTCCCTAGTTGTCTTCCTTCACAATATGGTTTCCTCTTATCTTTTAAGATGGAACAAATACTTACTTGTGGCCCTACTAATGTATTGCATTCGTTATCATCAAATTATCCAAATGTCACCTTTCTGAGCCCTTATGGACAAGAACCAATTCTGCCCTCAAGTGTACAGTCCATACTGGAAACTTCTACGCCATAAACTAATGATCTAGCCATGCGACGGCTGGATGACAAAATGTTTAGGTTACAAGCGTTAGCTGCTAAATCCATGGGTACTATTTGACAATGGGAGGCTGACCAATGGAACACCCAGTGACTGGTTCTGACAAAATTCCAATTAGGGGACCTTGTCTTGGTCTACTACTACCGTCCTGGTGGATGAGTTATAAGCTTGACACTCTGTGGTCAGGCTCTTACTAAGTAATTTACTGCCAGGGTCCTTAATATTCAATTGCTCTGTGAAATTGGGCGCCGTTGTGAACCAGGTGCATGCCAGATTCCTCTGAGATGTCCCTCCTCAGCAAGATTTTGAGGGGCATTTTTGGGAATCATGGTAATTGTACATATATGAGTGATATTCAAATGCAACCCAAGTCACAACGTGGTCAAAAGAGCTCCACTGATTTGATAATTATTGAGACCAATTCAAACATTGAACTACTAAAAGGGTGAGCTAATCACAAACCTTGGAAGAATCCGCCAACTCAATTAACAAAGAAGCCAATTCAGCTGGTGAAGATCTTGCCATTTGGAGGTCTCCAGACTCTGCCGCCCTGGCCCAGAACGGTCAATTACAAAGGAAGCCCTCACGTTCCACCGCACCTACTAAGAGGTCTCCATACCCAACTCAATCCTAATTCTCACACAAAGCTTACCCTAAGCAATCCTGAATGTCTCAAAAGCCTATAGATATCTCCAAATTTTAACCAATAAAGATACCCTAAGATTGCTTAGTTATTTTACTAGAGATTATTTTGCCTATTTTTATAGAGATTTACTTGTTCCAAGAACATAGATTGCCTCCACAAAGACCTTCCACTGAGAGACATTTGCTTTAGGGAACACTATCCTTGTGATTCTTCTGGAGCTGCTTTTGATAATAATCAAACAGCCTCCCAAGGCCCTGACCTTCAGAGAGATCAACGAATCCCAACACAAATTACTACAAAAGTTTGTATAATTAATTATATCAATGTAATAATTTCTCGTGGAAATGATATTAATAACTTACCCGTCCATTATATTCTGTTCAAGTTAAATAATATCTTTCTAGATCCTCAATCCAATGGACAAAAGGTCAAAACTTCTATGATGTCATTTGAGTCTTTTTATGCCTTCCCTTCAACCCTTTCATAAGCAGCCCAGTCTGCTGATTAGTGTGCCCAGCAAGAGATCTTAGTTATTGTAAATTTTTAAGAGCCCTTTTCCCCTCCACTATATAGGCAAACACCTTCCTTGGGTTAGGTTTCTAAAATATTATTTTGGTCTTCTTTCTTACATTCCCTTTTTAATATGCAATGTGTGTTGTACTTTTTTGTGGAATCTTCCATCCACGCCACCTTGCTGACCATTGAAAAAAGTTTATCCATTAATAAACACCGATATATTCAAGTTAAACTTTAATATTGTCAAGAAGACTTTCTAATCTATGAATTTATCATTGCTCCCCACCTTCAACAAGCTTGTGGACGATAACATCCATGATTATGGTTGCTGATCCACTGCATATGCTGCAAAAACCTGAATCAATTTATTTATGGTGGATCCACCTAGTGTGGGTCATTATCACTCACTTTTTTTTTAAAACTATATAAATCTGATCAAACACAATATTAAACAACCGCAAACCTTGGAGAGTTTGTCACCCTCCCTGCCTCTCATGGGGGTTGCCCCATTAAGACCCACGGTTGACCATATTGCAGCCTTTTAGCTTGTTGTAGGGGCCTTTGGTAAGTTTTTAGAGCATATAACTTCTCAATTGATCCCTAGGGCGTCCCAACCAAAATTAATCGGTGCAGTTAAGCCCCTGACATCCAGAAATATCCACTGGGCATTGTTAAACCCAGCTAAGATGGATGGTATTCTTCAAACTAGCTGTCACCCTAACATAATAAACCAGCCAACATCCTTGGTGCTCTCCGCCCAACTCTCTGGGTTGGGTGAGGCTTTTGCCTAACTAGTTGTCAAGAATCCGCATTTAGATTTGATTGGTAATTTCTATTTTCTTTGTTTGAATCCCATGAATTACGTTAAGTACTACCTGGTCAGCTCATCGGGTTTGCTATTATCTAGAGGCCACTTCTGACCTTGGCTCCTTCTTCTACAGCTCTTTCTCTTTCAACATCTAACCCGTGAGGACCAGTCCTATTCACCTTTCCTAAACTTTTTGTTATGGGACAATTAAGGTCGCTGTGCAGGCGCTCCTGGATACAGTGGCAGCTGGCAATTTTATAATTCTTAGAATCTCACAAGCATTAGATCTAAGCACTGATGTGGCCCCTCCAATTTTGGGCGCATCCTCTCAGCTTATTAAGTGCCATGATATACATCATCCATTACAACTTTTGTGTAAGTTTCTGCTTTTGTGATCATTTCTCAATTGTTCCAGAGTTGTTATACCCTGCTATCCTTGGTCTAATTTGGTGGCGTCATCAACAAGTCGCTGTCAAATTGGGTAGTAACTCCCTCTCCTTCACCAATAATGAGCTCATTGGGGATTTCCTATAAAATGATACCCTTTCTCTTGAGACCTCCTTAAGCTCTATTATATCCTATGCTCCTCTCCCTGTGGATCTTCTGCTGACTTCCCATAGTTTCTCACACCATAAAAATCGGTATTTTACATGAGCCTAGCTATAAGGTCCTGCCTCATTTAGAGAATGCTCTATCATTTCACCTAGCGGTACATCTCAACAATATAAATTGCTCATTAAACCCTCACGCATAGGAAGAGGACAAAGCTTTAAATGTTTGTCTGGATGACATGGTAGTAAAGGTTGGATTATGAAGAAGTCCTCCTAATACATCCCCCAATGTCTTTGCACAGAAAGAGGATGGAACCCTGAGGCCATGCGTTGATTATGGGCACGTCAATAATTTGAAAGTTCCAGATCCCTATCCCTCCCATTAGAACAATCTATAGATTTGTAAATTGAAAAGTCGCGAGTTTTCTCTGAGCCTGATTTGGTAAATGGCTTTGATCAAGTAAATGTAAACAGGTACAGGATGGCTCACTTACATACGCATAAAGAGGGGAATTTTCAGGTCAAAGTAATTCCATCTGGATCAAAGAACGCGCCATCAACCTTCCAGCGCCTCATAGATGATGACTTAAATGATCTGTGCTTATCTTTTGTGGTTGCCTATATTGACGACTTCTTAAATAATTTTCCCACTCATGAGCAACACATCAAAGAGCTGGAATTGGTCATGGCTGCTATACATAGGGATGGGCTCTTTGTAAAGCCCTCCAGATGAAAATTCTTTTGTGAGGAGGTGACTTCTTAGGGAACCTATTTTTGAGTCGGTATAAGATCCTCCCATGCAACTAGAAGTTATTCAGTCTTGTCCGACCCCATCAACCCAAAAATTTCAAAGCTCCCTGGGGATGGTAAGCTTCCTCAAGAAGTTCTCCTTCAGTTCTTACTCAACTAGCAGCTCCCTTCATTCCCTAACTGGAAAGAACACATCCTTAAAATAGATACCTGAATGCTAACAAGCGTTTAAATCTATAAAGGAGGGTTTTTACAGCATCAGTCTCAGGCATGCTGAAAATATAAGCCCTGAATTGTGACATGGAATGCATCTTTGATTGCTGTAGGTGCTGTGCTCATTCAAGAGCATGTTGGGATTAAGCATTCTGTTCCATACTTTTCTTGGAAGGTCTCAGCCACTGAGAAGTCCTAGGCAATCTATGACAAGGAGCTGGTAGGTGTATCTTGGTCACTAACTCACTAGCGCTACCCCTTAAGTTTCCAATATGAATTACTTTGCGCCTTGACCACCAGTCCCTGATGTATAATAGAAAACCTCATAAGCTTGCCCACTGTCAAACCTGTAAATATGCAATCTATACAAACTTTAACTTTAAGTATGAGTATGTTGAGGGGGCCTTGAATGTCTTTCCAGATACGTTAAGTAGAAACACCGCCATGGACCCCAGCATAGATGAGCTCCCTGACTTTACTACCATAGTCCCGCCCCCACCAATATTGATGCTGGCTCCTCTTTCCGTTTCCCCTGCCAGTTTGTCACTGGATGATCCCTCAAAAATCAAATACTCGCTGCCCAGTTGACCTCCCCAGAAGGGATCACCTTGTATGAGGACTTGGAATCAAAGCACATAAGCATACTCTCTATGCCTCAAGAATAGGGTAATTTCTTCAGAGATTGAGTTTGGGTTCCTTTCATCTTTCATGAATATGTGATTTAGGTGCATCATGAGCCTTTAACTATTGGACATCCTGGGCCCATAAAGTGCGGGGAACTGGTTAAGTTGACCTATAAGTGTCCAGATCTTCCAAGGAGATCCCTGCATGGATTTCCCATTTTTAGTGTGTGCACGATTCAATACTGATAGATCTTGGAAAAAGGGCCTCTTGCAATCATTGCAATAGACAGTAGGCCCCTGGACCTCATCATCTGTTCATTTTATTTTAGAGTTGACACCTTCCAAGAGGTATGATTTAATCATGGTGGTGATTGATAGCTTTACCAAGTTTTCACTCTTAATCCCTTGCAACGCAAAAAACACTTCTTAAGTGATGGCGGCCCTGTTTGTGACTAACGTATTATCCATTTTTGGACTCCTGAGGGAGATAATGAGTGACCGCTGGCCCCAATTCTCTGTAAAAATTCAGGAGCGCACTTCTTGACCTCCTCCAGATCAAACCCTGCAGGTCAACCGCTAATCACCCCCAGTAAGATGGTCAAACTGAGAGGATGAACCAAACCCTGAAGCAATCTCTCTGTTGTTATACTTCTTCAAGTCATGACAAACTGGCGTCAGACCTTCCCCTAGCACAGTTTGTGTATAAAAAAGCCACCCATGCATCCACCAGCCTTTCCCCTTTTAATTTCACTCTGGGATATAACCCCTCATTCTGCATTGGCACTCGCCTCACTTCTACTATTCCTTCTGCAGAGGAACGAATAAATCATATACGTGAAACTCAAAAGCTTATTTGTGAGCACTTGTCCAGGGCAGTGGATGATTACAATAAATTTGCAGGCCAAAAACGCCACCCAATCCATGAGCTTTAGGAAGGTTTACTGTCATGTTGGACATCATCACCTAGACATGAAGGTTCCTTCCTAAAACTAGGACGCAAACAATGGGCCCTTTGAGGTGTTGAAGAACTATGGAGATGGTGCCTTACATATTAAGCTCCCTTACTACTAGAAAAAGCGCAATGTGTTTTATGTATCACTGTTCTTTCCATTCAAAGGGACCTATGCCCACGCCTCCTGAACCTATCATGGTAGATGACTCCCAGGAGGCAGTTAGAGTAAATTTTGGCCTCACATAAATCACGTCGCTCAGTCCAGCACTTGGTGGCTTATAAGGAATACCCTTCATATGAAAATAGCAGTGTAAACGCAAAAGTTTGCGCTTACTGTAAGGAACTTGTGAAAGCCTTTCACATAACTCACCCCAATGCTTTTCGCCTTCCCCTAAAAGGTGGTAGCTGTCCTTGAAATCAAACTCTTGAAAGGCATAAAAATATGCTTTTACTCATGTTCCAGGAGGTGGCATGTATCCTATTCTTAAATGAAAGGATGATGTTAGTCCAGATGACTAGCCCTTCCAGCTGGATCATGAGCAAATTTTTACACAGAACCAAAAAAGATACCCAAGTCCCAAGTAGAGCCTCTCTCAGATCATTGGCATAGCTCATGCGTTAGATGAGCGGTGGGTTACTGCCCTAGTTCCTAAGAACCTCCCTCTCTGCCCCAATCCCCATTCTGATCTGGCATAGTTATCAAAGGAGTGTGCAAAGTGGTTCAATATAATGACCTCCAGCAGGATTCTCAGGCTCCCCCCAAGTGTGGCCTGATCACTGATAATATACAAGGGACTGCCCCATCAAAATCCCTGTATGAGCCCAAGTTTGTCTATTGAATCATATTAGGTTTATCAAAATAGTTTGGATTACATATTAAACCTGCAATTCACACATATTAATTTCTTTATATTTACATTTAATTATATTGATAGTATGGGTTCTCATGGAACTGGTGTTGGTAACTTACCCATCCAGCAAAATCCATTTAAGTTCAATAGTATCTCACTATATTTCGTCTTGATCCAGAGGACATGGGTCCAAATCTTCTATGACGCCATTTGAGACTTCTAATGCCTTCCCTCTCAACCCTCTCATAAGCAGCTCATTCTGCTTATTAGGGTGCTTAGCGAGAATTTTAGTCATTGTAAGTTCTTTAAGCCCCTTTTCTCCCTCCACTATATAGGCAGTCACTGTGATTTTTAATCTACCTTTTCCCCTCCACTATATAGGCAACCACCACCTTATGGTAGGTTGCCAGTTTATTCTCTACTTTACTTCCCTTAAGTTCCCTTTCTATTAGCATTTTGTGTTGTACTCTTTGTCATGGAATCCGCCCTCCACAATGACTTGCTGACCATCACGAAAAGTTATCTGGTGATGCATACTACTATTCATGAGATAATTCTGGAGATTGTCAAGCATACATATCAATATGTGGATCCATTTTCGCTCCCCACCTTATGCAAGCTTGTGACAATTACCTCCACTATTGTGGTTGCCAATCCACCATGTATGTCATAGAAACATGTAATTAACTTATTTCTGGTGGATCCTCCCAATATGGATGTGATCTTCTCACTTTATAAGTAAGAATTATTTAAATATGATCCAACACAATATTAACTAGCCAGAAACCTTGGAGGGGTTGTCACCCTTCCTACCTCTCCCTCCCATGGAGGGTGCTCTGGTAAGACTCACATTGCCCCTATTGCAGCCTTTTGGCTTGTTGTAGGGGCCTTTAATATGTTGTTTAAGCAGAAAATTTCTCAATTAATCCTTAGGGCATTCCATCTAAAGTTATTAAGTGCATCTAAGCCAAAGGCACCCAGAACCATCCATTGGGCATTGATAAACCCAGCTAAGATGGAAGGTCTTGTTCAAACTAGCTGTTTTCCTGACATTATGCTTGGAAAATATATCCAAATGCCTGGTGTGGTGATGGGAGCAAAGGTCTTCAGCTCAGTTTTTTAAAGTTGTTAGATCTACAACACATAACTATCTATATTTATTACAAAGCAATAGTTTACATACCAGCAACCCCAAACAAGCTGACTCATTTGGTGCGCTTCAGATTTCTAGTAGAAAACTGTTATAAAGATAAAATATTCAATTAAAAAGCTCTATTTAATATCTAGTAATCCAGAAAACAAATCACAGGAATAGGAACGCTATTGAGAATATAAGATAGATTAAGTCAGTGTTTGTATATAGCTTAGCTAGGTTTTTAGAATTCTCTGGATTTATACTATAACGTTGATGTGTAAGAAACCTCAGGAATAATATGTTGTTACATATAAACACTATTATAAGGGATGTGTACCTTTTGTCATTTGCTTAGGTATTTGTGAACAAATTGTTAAAATTTAGTTTAAACCATTTGAAAGGGTGATATGATTTAGTTTACTTATCATTTCCAAAGTATAAGCTCTATATTGATAATCAAAAGAAGTTATATTATTATACCTATTTAGGATAAAAGGTTAGGACATATAGATCATAAAAAATTTAAATACTTTTTAGATAGATATCGTGGTAGATTATATATGTATACAATTTTGCTCAGAAAACTTATAAATCTATCTAAAAGCCTAATTATACACTAGGGGTTTCTAACTTTTTAAGTTATAAAATAGAAGCTATCTTTGTAAAGTGATTCTGAATCTTTTGCTTTTTATAATCTACTATATTGGTATCCTATTTTGAATTAAAATGTTTATAAATAACTTTTACATACTGTAATAAAAACTTTCTAGATAAAATTTAGATAGTTGTAACTGTTTTATGGAACTATATGCATTTAATATAACTTATAAAATAGCTATAAATAATATTTGGTATTCTTTGTATACTATCTTTTGAACATTTAAAACTATATAATTAAAATGATATAATGAGGAAAAACTTTTCTTTACCGTTGCAATCACTAATTGCAACCAATTCAATTCAAAAGTAAGTTTAATAATCAATATGAGTAGATGAGTGTGCACACAATTCCTGGTAAGGGTTGGGCAAGCGTGTTAAGAGGCACAGGGTCATTTTAATACTGCCCAAAGTTAGAAAACGCCCCAGAAGCACCATTGGCTAAGACAAAAATAAAAAACTGCGGTGAGTATCTCACCCAGAAATTTTAGAGTGGCAAGCAAAGTGCAACCAGTACATCAAAACTCTGCATTCTCAGCACCTGTCATCAGTGGAGTTTGGGTTTCAAGTTTTTCTAAATATAAATTCAATGGCACTGTGGGAGAAGTTTGTGGTGATGTGCACAATCATTTACCAGCCATTGTTTACATCACACCACATACAATGCCCTGGGGTTGGTTGGACCTAGGGTTAAAAATCGCGCAAGCAGCAGGCACCTCTGCACAGGTGTGCATGGTGGTTGGGCTCCCAGATGGCCAATGAGTGTCCAAAATGAAGTGCACACGTTAGACCAAATTGAATCAAATTTTTATAACTTTCAATTTTCTCTTCACAACTGTGAAACGTTAAGTCCTCAAGGTCATCTCTCAGATGGGTTTAGTGATTATAGGGACCTTCACTCTTTTAAAATGCAAAAATTCATGCTTATGCCAGAGATTAGCATGGGCAATGCAATTGCGGTGCTCACCATATATTCAATATTCACAGAGGATATGACTCAGATTTCACACTGCTTTCCTTAAGATTAATGGGCATGAGACCCAACCATTCTGTGTTATGGTAAACAGCGCACCACCTATCTGCACCTATTGTCACGCTTTTGGCCATAAAGCCCACACCTGCCCTTCTAAAGAGAACGCCATTCTAAATGAGGTTTTCCTGGGGTCAATGGAAATGCTGACGCCCAGTATGAGCCATCACTGACATCAATGCAATCTTTCCTTAGGGCGCACAGGATTGTTATATCCAGGTTAAGCCTGTGTCCCCGCAGGAGTGCAAGAAGGCCAAACAGGCCCAAGGATGCAGCTAAGGTGGCGGCTATGGCAGCATCTTTAATCCTGCCTGCCCAGACCCAGGATGACACTGCATCATTTTCTGCCTCATCATAACAAAAATTTCGTTCACCAAACAGATTGGGCCTGATAACCTACAGACCAGCTATTTGAGCTGAGTATATCCACACATGTTCACTGGGCACTGATAAAAACTGACTCTTCCAACCCAAACTCCCCAACTTTTTGTCAACTGTTGATGGTGCATCGCAGGTGCACCAAAATGTGAAAGCTCAGTTGAAGAAAATTGCCAAAACCAAGAAAAATCTAACAAAAAATGATATACTCCTAGTAACGCATAAGAATCTGTTGCTGCTCACACTTGCAGTCAACAAAGCAAGTATGCCAAAGAGCTTGAGAAAAAAGGGCAAGGGAGACCTTCCCCTCAAACCTAAAGTGTGATGGAGGTCTCCCTCACTGTAGGGACGTTGAAAATTGCTGGACTCAAGGCCTCTTCATCCCAAACTAGAAAACTGAATTATAAAAACAATTTACCTGTGGACATCCTGGCAATTCAGGAAACCCACTGTCAACAATGTGCCAAAGTAACATAGACAACCATGCTCCACCTTTCCCATTCTTTTTGGTCACCACATTGTGGGGTGCTTGTAAGGTCAAATAGTAATTTTGAATTTTTATCCTAAAAAACATATCTCGCTGTCGTGTGTTGGCCATGTCCTTTTTGTGGTGCACCAAAACGCACACAATAGCTAACGTCTACGCCCCAACCTGTGCACAGGTTTTCAGTAATTCCTCACAGCGGTGGCTACTCTTCCCCTTCCTCCCAATTCTTTTATTGTTGGTGACCTGAACTGCTGGTCTAACCCAGCCACTGACCGCTGACCTCCCCCAGTTGTTCCCCCCCCCGCAGGGACATGAACTTCACATCTTTTGCCACGTTGGGCCTTTATGACACCCTCCCCCAACACGCCCCTTTGTTACCCAACATTGTTTGTCCCCATTTTCTCAACGGGCGGTTAATGTCTAAGATATGCATTGATCTGATTCTTGCATAGTTAAGTTTTTGCCCCCAAATCTCAACTTCATCACCATAAAAATAGACTTTTCTGATCACAGGATGGTTTTGGTGTCCTTTGCTTTAGCATGCTCAGTGGCACAGGCTCCAAGTTGGAGTAAACTTTATCCGTACAAATTTGCTTTGCCTAGTTTTTGAGTTGGATTGATACCATGACTTCAAAACAGAAGTTTGGGACTACTTTTTGTGCAGTTCCTTTCTCCACATGGTCACCTTCAAAACTGTAAGTCTGGGGGAGCGTCCTCTCCACTTGGTCTGGGTGGCTTTCCCTTTACCATATAAAATGGGTCTGAGAAGGCCAGCTGCCCCTCTCATCTCCAAGGGTGACCTTGCCCATGTTGTGTACGAGCAGTGGGTAACAGCTTTCCCTTTAAGGACCCCGTCACTCACCCCAGTATTAACTTCAGCCAAATTGGTAATATGAATCAAGGGAGTTTGTGACAAGCTATCAGAGATACAGCATTCTCATGGGGTAAAAGGTTTGAATGAAGTTGATGGCAACAAGCCTTTGGCATCAAGGCCCAAGAGCCCCAAACCCTCAGCAACAAAGCCCAACAGGCACATATTTTTGTCAAATAAAGCTTCTAGTGTCAAATCTTTGGCAAAACTTGCCGATGGCATCAGGTCATCAGGAAATGTTGACACCAGTTCGAATCTTTCCCCCAAAGCATCAAAATCTCCGTCCAACATATCTCGCTTGGCCAAATGGACGTCAGAGTGACTTGGTGTAGACAGGCTGGGTGCCCCAAACCTGTTCCTGACCTCTTGGGACCACCCCTATGTGGGGTGGCCTTGGGAGGTTCACGCTGCCCATTGGGAAAGACATCATTGCTCAAATTGTTGGAACTGCGGTAAATCTGTAATCTGGGCGTCCGTGGATGAACTGACAGCAATTTAGCCCACCACACTCATAAAGTTAGTTCAAAAAAAGTTTGCTTTTCTTCCCCCCCTCATTTGAAGTTTTCTGGGTTAGGTCAAATATTGAGGGCCTCAAATCACACACTTTCCTAAGCTATTCCCCAAATTGATCATCTATTTAAGAAGTCATAACACACTAAGGAAATGGATGGTCAATTCTCTTGATTTCAAATTCAATAAAAATCTTCCCATGCTTGAATTTAATTAATTAAGTTTAAATTTTTTTCCAAACCCCTGTGATATCTTCAATGTGGCCGCATGGCTCACATATTGACTGGGTTGTCTCAGTCTTAATTTTAATTTTGATTCCCACAATAGTCACTTGGCCTATTGTCTTAAGGCCTTTATGGAATTTTCCTGATCTCACAACTCCCTACGCCCAAGCCCAAGCGTCCTGAGGCTGCAACAGCCTGGTTTCTTGCCAGGTTGACCTTTGCACTTGCAGTCCATTGGCACTCCACTGTTACTCATATCCCAGCACATTTTAACATCATTTGAGCGACAGTGCCCCTGGTATTCAGGATCACCTTTTGGGTGTTTTTAAATATCAACTGGCAGGCCAATCTAAACTCTATCTACCATTTCCCTGACAAAAACGTTCACAATCTCTCATGCATGCCACATTTCATCGCTGCTCCCAGGCTGCCTCAGCAGTCATTAAGTGTGCCTTAGTGAAGGTGGACCACCTGGATAATAATGTCCCAGCTGCAGGGTACAGCCCTGTTTGGGGTCATAAATGGGCTGAAGTGTCCACTATTTGAATTAAATGATTAGGAGGTACAAGCACTGATTCTGTGTTCAGTCTAAGGTAAAAATATTATGGTCAGAAAAGCGTGCTCCACTAACTTCTTCCACCAATTTTTTGGTCTGCGCCAAAGCTTTGGTTGTACACAGGTTTGGCAGTTGGACAATACCATTGCAGGTACACCGGAGGAGGCGTTGGCCAAACATCATAATTATTACTCTGAGTTTACTGGTTTGACCTGGTTGCGCCTGCTGCAGTTGACAAATACTTGCCAGCATGCATATCCACATTATTTCTTGATACTTAGATTTGTTGAAATTGATTACTCATGATGAAATCTGGTTTACTGTTCATGGTGCGCTGCACAGGAGGTGCCCAGGCCCAGATGGGCTTCCATATGAGTTTTTACCATAATATTTTAATAGTATCTCCCACCTGCTGCTTGCCTCAATGAACCAATGTCTCTTAGAGCCACGCCTCCTTCCCAGGGGCCAAGAGGCCTACATGGTGACGTTGCTTAGAAAGGGGATAAGCTAAATTTGGTGAACTGGCGCCCCAGCTCCCTCACTAACGCAGACATCAAGTTATCTACTAAAATAATGGCTAACCGCCTAGGGTAGTGGCCTCAGAGATGATCTCCTCTGAGCATTTGGCTTAATCCCCAAACAGTTGTTTTGGGGCAACATACACACCATGGCCAACGTCTGCCAACCTCCATCTACTTGGCCGCTTGTGTTCTTAGACCAAATGAAAGCCTATGATAGGGTCAACTGGGATTTCCTCCAGGCCTGCCTTCATAAGTTCCACCTCCCCTCCTGGTTTATCAGTTGGGTATGTTTACCAAATCTGCCATGATGGCAGTGCATGTCCTAGGTTTACTCACCAATTCAGTTTTCCCTCAAAGGGGTCTTCATCAGGGGAACCCTTTAAACCTACTGCTATACAACTTCAGCCTTGACCCACTCCTCATCAGTGTAAATGCACATTTCACTGGTTTTCAAGTGCTAGCCAGGCATTAGTCAGTTTGCTTGCATTTGCTGATGATTGTGGGTTGGGGTCTCTGGCAATCAAGATGCATGCATACTGGAGGCATCTATTCAGGGGTACTCCAGGGTGTGTAATGCAATCCTTAATGCCAACAAAACTGAAATCATTCTCCTTGGAAAATACCAAGCATGATGGTCCCCTGTCCCCTTGGCTCCCTGCAATCATCTTTGCAGTCTCTTGTAAGCTCGCCCAGGCATTCTCTCCATTTTGCCCCTCTTGTACTCCCTTATTTGTATCTAGGCCTATTGATGGTCCCATGATGGTCCCATGCGCCACCTGGGAGTCTGGCTGGAGGCGGGTAGGGTATTCCACTTTGGTCATGGAGAACCACAGCTTAGACAACGTCACAAAGTTCATCGCCTCCCTGAGGGGCCAACAAACCAGTTTAATGGGATGGGTAGTACCTGCCAACTCTCTGCTACTATCGTAAGTCTGGTTTTCATCCTATTCCATCACTTTTCCCCACCCTTCTTTGCTACTCTGTATACCCTACTCCAAGGGTGGCTTTGGCTAGGCCACCCTCCCCTGTGCGCCTGGATGTCCTGTTTGGCCCATGTCATAGTGGGGGTATGGGCCTGTGCAACTACGTGGCCCATGCCTCCAAAATACTTGTCACCTAGATTGTACAGGTAACCAACCCATCCTCTCTACCCAACACTGGTCATGCATGGCATGCTCCAACTTTGCATGCGCTCTTTGCCTCTGCAACCTAACCTACCCTAACTCTCTACTTACCTATCTGGCCTCTCAACCCTCTGCCTCAGGCCTGTATGGGACCCCTGCCCACTTTAAAAGGATTCTCCTGTCTATATGGCATTCTGAATGGAGGATCAGCATCAGTGGCCATACCTCTCAATGGGGTCACCCTACCCCCATTTCACTACAGCAATCCGTGGGCAAGTTGTTTTGCACAATGAGGTACCCCGTTGTCCACCTCCCGTTGACCATGTTGACTATCCTGATATGATGGACATACCTTACTCTTTGAACACCCATAAATATAATTGGGGGTATGCTCACCACCCTCTATTGCAACCCCAGATTTGTGCCCATGTATGGAGATGGCTGAAGAGGGTATACTGTACCGCTGAGCAGACTTTGCCTTGCAACCTTCACGCGTTGTGTGTGGCCAATACTGCTATTTAGTCCACGCTTGGGAAATTGCCCACCATCATGTTTGATCTGGTGTGATGTTATGCATCACTTCTGCTAGCACCACATATGGGCTTTCAGCTGGTCTAAAGACAGCTTTGCCTTTTCCCTAGCATCCCCATTCACCCTTCTCTCCTGGCCTTAGTCATGGTGATCACCATGTTGAAAGTACACACTGTTGTCCATGATGCTCTTTCTGGCACTACTCCCACCCTCTATGAGGCTGTTGATCACTTCCATTCTCATCTTGTGGATCACTTTAAAGCCTGGTTGTTTGGCCATTTGCCATCATGCCAATGATGGTTGGTTCCATCCAGGTTCCCTATATTGGTTCCTCACCTCAGACCCTTTGCTTCATTTGTTCTTGGTCCTGGGACATGACTCCCCTGGCACTCTCCCACTTCCTTCCACTGGTGGTCTCACTGGCAGCAGGTGGTAGCTTTGGCATGATTGGGGTGCCTCTTATTTAACTTGATGTCCCGTTGTTGAGCTTTTTTGGAAGTGTCCATCCCATGGTCAGCCTTCCTTAATAAAATCTAAAAGTTTATAAGATGGTATAGGAGGCCAAATCTCTATTCCATCGGATGTAGCCTAAATTTATGGTTCAGTGTACTATAAACTTATATGCAAATTATCTCTATTTAAATATTCAGTTTGCTGAGAATAGGTTTACTAGGCTAGAGGTAAAAATTTAATACACGGTAATAAAATTATGAGATTTGGTCTATACAAAGTTATTCACCGATGGATTTTTTACCGAGAAGGGTACTTGGCAATCCATTTAGGCTTCAGTTTTTAAATCACCTGATGGTATAACCCGCGTTCAGAAGGTAGAGCCACCGCTAGATAATAGGGTTTACCGCGGATTCACTTTATGACCTATCCCAGATTGTTCTAAAGCTATTCTGGCTTAATACGTTCCCAACTTATACGTTTGGAAACCTTAGTGATAAGTTTAATGTCTAAATTGAGGGGGATTACTACGCAATTTGAGCTGCAGATGGACTCTAGCCTTAAAACACTGTTTAAAATTAAAAGCTGGTACGAAAATTGGCCGCATGAATCTATAAATCAACTGGCGACTTGTTTACCAATCGGATTGAGGTTAGAATATGATTGGAGGCCCAGTATTAAGTTCAGCCAATCCGAGTTATTAAAGAATTTATACGCTCATTGGCCCGGTGATATTAAAGTCTAGAATTTTTAGTAACCGGGATGGGGAATTTGGATCCGGCGAACCATCCATCCCACAGGTTAATATCCAAAACTATTCCGCAAATTGGAACTGAGAGTTTGGATTAAACCGGACCCCTCAGGTTTATAGACGGTCGGTGAAATTACGCGGGTAGGGAAAAAGTTTGAAAGTCGATTCGGGGATCCTCACGCGAGATTGGATTGGTTGATTAGGTTTCCAAGCTGTTTACGTTTTGAACCCAACTCTATCAAGATTAGTTATTCTGGAGATTTCGGTAGTTAGGTTTATAACTCTATATATACCAACTGTCTCCCTTTCAACCTTCGCTTCGTCCTATCCAACCTATTGGTATTTATTAGAGGATGGAGGAAGTTTCGGTGGGTGCGGCGGCGAGCCCGAACCCCAGCTTTACCCCGGTCCCCGATACCGGTTTACCGGGCGGTGAGAATGACCCCGTTTCGGATATTACCGAAACTAGCCCCAACGGCTCGGATCCCCCCGAGATGCAAGCTCCGCAGCCTTCCCAGAGGAGCCATATGGGGACGGTTAGGAAGCTGGTAGAAATCTGATTCACAAAAGCTGACCCTCTTAGGCGCGGGAGGCGGCCAACGCCGCCAGCGACGCCCAAAAGATGCTGCGGCTAAGGTTCTTGCTGGAGCGCTCCTCCATCTACTCCAAATTTTTGACGGAGAAGCTCGAGGCGCTGCACAGGGAGAAGCGGGTGGCCGCCGGTATCGCTACGCCCACGGCGACCCCCGCCAAAAGAGTTAAGCGGGCGCCCTCGAAGGCCAAATCCGGAAAGGTACGGGCTATAACCCCTTAGGTGGCGTGCGTAGTTGCTCAATCTTCTTGAAGTTGCAGGGTGATGTCCTGCCGGGCCAGCCCAAACTTTTGACCGGGGCCGTTTTGCGGGACTACCAGGTTGACGGCGTCCAGTGGTTGATCTCCCTCTACGAGAACGGGCTCAACGGGATCCTGGCTGATGAGATGGGGCTTGGGAAGGTTGGCAGCTTATTATCCAAATTTTATTCGGTTAGACCATCCAGACGATCGGGTTTCTCGCCCACCTGGTGGAGCAAGGGGTGGAGGGGCCGTTTCTGGTGGTCGTGCCCCTGTCCACCTTGGCCAATTGGAAGCAATGAGTTCTCCCGCTTCGCACCCGATGTAAGCGCCGTATTGTTCTACGGGACCAAGGAGGAGCGGGCGGTCCTCCGCAAGCACCACTACGCCGAAAAGGTGCCCGACTTTATGGTGACCATCACCTCCTATGAGGTGGCCATGCGGGAGCGGCCGTTGCTCCAGGTAAGTCGGGTTCGTATGGACCTAAAGCCAGCGCTTCGCTTGGAAGTACCTGGTGGTGGATGAGGGGCACCGCCTCCGAAACTTTGATTGCAAGCTCTTTCAGGAGCTCAAGAAGGTTGGGGCGATGAACCGCCTCCTGCTGACCGGTACCCCGCTCCACGTAAGCTGCCTTGTTACGCCTAACGGGTTAGAACAATCTCGGCGAGCTCTGGGCCCTCCTTAATTTTATACTGCCGGATGTCTTTGACGACCTGACGTCGTTTATCGGTTGGTAAGGTTAGCCTTGCTTGGCTCACGTTTAGGTTTGATTTTTCGGACCTTGGGAACGCCCCAGCCGGGGGATGGACGACGAGCAGAGGAAGTCGGTGATCCAGCAGCTCCACCAGATCTTGAAGCCCTTCCTCTTAAGGCGGCTCAAGGTGGACGTGGAGCACTCGCTCCCCAAGAAGCGTGAATACATCCTCAACGCCCACTTGACGGTCGAGCAGAAGAAGCTTTATGACGTCATCCTCGAAGGCAAGCTTCGGGAACACCTGATTGGGCTGGAGCTTAATAATGCGGCGACCCAACCCACGCCCAAATCAACCTATAAGACCACCTACAGGTACATCAACGATGGTGATGACATTGAGGAGGTGGTTACCGAGATCCCCTTCGACCCTATGCAGGCAGCGAGTAAGGCATCAAGCCAAGCTTAACCTTCAGACAAAAAGGTCTCGGATCTACGGTTGCAGAATATGGTGATGCAGCTCCGCAAAGCCTGCAACCACCCCCTACTTTTCAATGCCCCCTACGACCCGGTGACGGGCGAGTACATTTATGACCCAAGGGCGGTTTTGAACAGCTCCGGGAAGATGCTGCTTCTCGACAAGCTGCTTCATGAGCTGATTGCCAAGGATCACCGCATCCTCATCTTTTCCCAGTTTACCCAGATCGTGGACATCATCGGTAATCCGCCTTATTTTGGCTAACCCTTAGAGTCCTACCTGCTCCACCTGCGCAAGTGGGAGTTCTGCCGCATCGACGGCACGGTGAAGCAAGATTCCCGCCAGCAGCAGATCCATCACTTCAACAGCAACCCCGACATCAAGGTCTTCCTCATCAGTACGCGCGCCGGGGGCCTGGGGATCAACCTCGCCACGGCCGACACCGTCATCTTTTACGATAGCGACTGGGTAAGCGATCAGCAGCTCGCTGACCTGTAGAACCCGCAGATGGACCTCCAGGCCCAGGACCGATGCCACCGTATCGGCCAGAAGAAGCCCGTCATCGTCTACCGCCTCATCACGGCCAACACCATCGAGGCCCACCTCATCAACCGCGCCAACTCCAAGCGCCTCCTCGAAAAGCTCGTCATCCATAAGAGTAAGCGTATCATTTTATTTAACCCGGTAGGCAAGTTCAAGTCCCTCCGCAGCTCCAAGCACGACGAGGAGCTCTACGCCGAACTGGACGAGCTGGTCTACAACCGGGATTACGAGGACATCATCGTGAAGCCCGGGGACGAGCTCATCACCGCCTCGGACCTGGCTCGGATTATGGACCGCTCCGACGGGGCGTACGAGCAGGCGGCGCTTTTACTCTCCGCCCAGGAGTCGCAGCGCCAGGAGCCGGCGGCCAGCTTCCGGCTGTTCCAGACCCTCCAGACCGAGGAAAACCAGTTTTCGCTCCAGGACTCCCCCAGTACGCCCTAGTGGGGTCGTTATCCACCACCCCATAGAATAAACTCAAGGTTTGGTTTTCACTTACCCAACTCCGAGGGGTTTGGGAGCTGTAAGGTTTAGCTAGGTTGAGCCCAACCCTTGCGGTACCACTTAACTATGGACCGGTTGGGTTTTCAGTATAGGTTTATGGCATGTTAGGCGGGAGTGGATTCTGATGCTAACAGAGCCGAAGCTCTATCTAGCGGAATGGCCTACCCTAAAGCTCTGCGTAACCGCTAGTACCTATAACCCAATTTCGGAGTAAATCGTACGCTTAATGAATGAAAGGTTGGATATCAATCTTTTTAAACCCAAGTCCACTCCTTCTGTGGTGGTGTAGGTCGCGTTGTAGCTTTTCAAGTCCAATTCAAGGTCACCTTAGACGGTATAACCTCACCATCTTTAAATCCCCACCGGCTTTATTTCAAGGCACTTCAACCTAAATAAATAAGATCCTAGCGGGGTCCAGGTTGTCCGCGGTCATCTCAGACCCCACCCGAGTTTGAATTTCGCCCATATAGCTGATCCCCAGCGGGAGGGCCTCCACTTTATTTAGTAATGGCAGGTTAAAGGTATTGTAAAGAATCACGTTCTGAGATCCCAAGCGATCCTGCCTTGAGTTTAACCCCCAAGTTCTGGGGGCGGCTGAGGGAAGCTTAAACCAACCCTGTCGGGGGATGGATCCCCATATACCTAAAAGGCATTGTGGGTAATATGGGGTACCCCTACCTCATCTTAAACTAATTGCCGATTGGTAGGATTTATGGCCGCTTAGGTTGCTCGCATGGGGCTGGCTCAGAATCTCAACCGTGGAGCAGGTGCGGGAGGCTCAGTCCATCACCCTGCCCAAAGGGGCCAGAGTTCCCCCTAAGTTTGCCACCCTTGACCCTTGTTGGAGAAGGGATTTATTTAAATTTATTTGGGGAAGGCTGACCATGGGAGAGACACTTACAATATGTAACAATAACCAAGCACCAATCTATGTGAGAGGCACCTCAGAGGAGCTAAAGCTGCCTCCTGTTGCCAGTGGGAATGCCAATGGAAGGAAGAGGGGTATTATGAGAGTAGGCTTGCACCACCATTGAGCACATATGAAGGAAAGGGTCTGAGGTGATGAACCATACTGGGAACCAGGATGAGACCAACTGTCATTGGTGGGATAGCAAATGTCCAAACAATAAGGCTTGAAAGTGGTCCATAAGTTGTGAATGGAGTTGGCGCACAGCTTCCTGGAGGGTGGGAGTAAAGCCCAAAGTGGCATCAAGCACAACCGTGTGGATAGTCCACATAGCAATTGCCACCACTAAGGCTCAGAGGGAAGGGTGTATAGGGGAATTCAAGGACAAGGCAAAGATATCTTTAGATAGGCTGAAGGTCTGTGTTTGCTCCTAGCAAAAGAGATGCTGAACCTCACACCAGATTGCTTGTGAAGGTGGGCACTCTTCCAGGTGGTGGTCCAAAGTTCCATATTAGTTATACACAACACATGATGAGTGGGAGGCTTTGGATCGCTCTGCAATATGGTATACCTGCTTCAGGCAGTGCCACACATGGGAGCAAACCTGTGGCTGTAAAAGTGGGTGGTGGGTGTACTTCCAGATTCCTTTCTGGGTTTCTAGGGGGTATGGGATATCCAACATGTCCAGATATTCCACTCTGGCCATGGTAGGGGACTTGCTAGGTACCAAGTTGTTCAGAACAGCTTGCCAACTACTTCCTGTTTGAAATGAGGAGTAGGATGACCCCTTTGCAAAGTATGACTGCTGGTGCTGATCCTCCACTCTGTGCTCCACATATTAAGTAGGATCCTTTTAAAATGGGTAGAGGTCCCATGCGGGCCTGCAGCAAATAAAGTGGGATGCCATATATGTAAGAAGGGAGTTGGGGTGGGTGGGGTTGTGGAGGCCAAGGGTGCAGGCAAAGTTGGACCATACTGCATATGACCAGTGTTAGGTTGGGAGTGTGGGGTTGGTTACTGAAGCAATCCATGTACCCAGGATCCTGGATGCCTGGTCCACGTAGTTAAGCAGGCCCATTCCCCCACTTTGGTGTGGACCAAAGAGGACTTCCAGTTGCACAGGGGGAGGGCAACCTATCCAAAGCCACCCTTGTATGAGGGCATATAATGAAGCAAAGAAAGATGAGGAGAAAGTGATGGCGTGGTCTGCAAACCATAAGTTTGACAGTAGCATAGTGTTGGCAAGCACTACTCTACCTGTCAAGCTTGTCTGTTGATCCCTTAAGGACGCAATATGCTTTGTAATGTTAGCTAGTATGTGGTGTTCCATTATAAAATTGGCATATCCATCTGCCTTCATCCATACTCCCAGGTGGTACACTGGGATCTCAGTGGGGCTGGATACAAAAGGGAACATGAGAGGAGAGATTTGAGGTAATTTTCTGGGTGATCTGATAATAGAATGAACTACTCAATTTCAACACTGGCAACTTATGCTTAGGATGTCAAACTAATTTATAAGAGACTGAACTACTGGGTCACTCTGATTGAGGGGCACTGGAGACCAGTTGCTCATATCTACCAAGGAGGATTATTTAAGCTTTGGATGCATTGAGGGCTGCATTACTAACCCTGGAGTATCCCCAGATAATGGAATCCAATGTGCGTGCATCATAGTTGCTGGAAACCCCAACCACACAATTATCTGTGAATGCGAGCATCTTAACTGGTGCTTGGACTTGCACATGTACACCAGTAAGGCATGCATTTACACTGCAGAGAAGTGGGTTGAGGATGAAGTTGTATAGAATTGGGCTCAGAGGGTTCCTTTGACAAACGCCCCTCTGAGGGCAAACCACATCGGTGAGGAAAGCTGGTCCTAATACTGCCATTGTGGCTGCTTCAGTGATCATCATTGCCTGACTGATGAACTGTAAAGGGAGGTGGAACTGGTGAAGGTATGCCCTAAGGTAGTCCCAGTTGACCCTGTCATAAGCTTTTTGTTGGTCTAAGAACGCAAGTGCCCCAGTAGCTGTGGATTGGCATACATTGCCACAGTGTGCATATTGTCCCAAATTGACCTTTTAGAAATAAAGCCAAATAGCTCTGGGGATATTACCTCAGAGGCAATAACCCCTAAGCAGTAGGCCATTATTTTAGTTAATAGTTTATTATTGGTGTTAGTGAGAGAAATAGGGCGCCAGTTTGCCAAGTCTAGCTTATCCCCCTTTGTTAGATTCTAACAGTTGACTCAAAAATAAACCATTCAACAACTAACAGATCAGGCTGATTATCCTCCCAATGCTTGAGCTAATACTTTAATTAAAGCCTATTACAATAATATGGCTTGAGCTGATTATCTCAATGTGGATTTAATTATATCATCAAA
This sequence comes from Massospora cicadina, assembly GCA_022478985.1. Classification (NCBI taxonomy): domain Eukaryota; kingdom Fungi; phylum Entomophthoromycota; class Entomophthoromycetes; order Entomophthorales; family Entomophthoraceae; genus Massospora; species Massospora cicadina. The sequence continues at coordinate 18,983 of JAKSZP010009509.1, read as the reverse complement.
AGCTCAGGCTGAATAACTCGCACATTTAGGCCAATCTTCTCCACAAATAACAGCTCAGGCCAATTATCGCAATGTCAGTTTTATTATTAAAAGCTTGGGTTGAATAAGATTGCACATTTAAGTTGACCTTCTCTTCACCTACACAGCTCAGCCTGATTAACTCAATGTCAAATCAATTCAATTATTCTATCAGAAGCTCAGGCCAAAAAATAAACTCGCATGGTTGGGCCAATTATTGCTGCACCAAACCTCAGCAACTAGTCCCAACTAATTGGGACCAATATTAGATAATCATCATGAGAATTAATTCAGGATTGACCTGAAGATAACGCCTACAATACATATAAATAAAAAGATGAAAAAAATATAATCAGAACAATAGCACTTGCACATGGACTGCCCAAATGAAAGTACCTAGTGCTATTGAGAAAGGCCTGCTGATGGCCTGATTAAGGGTACATCATTTATTAAAATTGACCACAAAATCTCCCATAATTCGTAATTCATCAACATTATGACAAAACTTATTTTGAGACAATCTTAGGACCATTCTGAACGCTCATTGTTGCGATTTTCATCATTGAAATCCTCCCAGATGAGAGTATTTTGCCACCAATAAAACTAGCAATAGGGCTCAGTTTTTTTAGTTCAAGGGCCAAACTGAGGTGGAAAATAATTTGAGATTGCATGCTTGAATGTGGCCAGGAGATGCCCTAGTGGTATAAATACTGGCATCTGGCCTAATGAATAATCATATAATCTAGAGTAATAAAAGATTTATTTTATTTAAAATTCTTTCTGATTTGTATCCTAAGTCACTTTTGGAGAGTGTCAACAAGCTGGGATCTCAGGATCCACAGCTTGTAACTTTGCCTGCCTCAGTTGATGTTCCCATTTATGGGGAAATTAAAACTAAAATTGGCCAGATAAGTCAGAGCCTTTGAGTATGCCTAGTGAATTCTGAACGGTCCAAAAACTGTAAGCTACTGGCAAAATTGAGGATCATTTGGCTAAACTTTAGCCCAATTATTGTGCAGGAATTTATGTATCAAGTGAGTGATCCTCAGAATTTCACAATTAGTGCTCACTAAAATTGGTGACACTCTCTAAAATGGGACAACATAACCAGTTTCTGGAAGATTTGGACAGACAAAATTGTGACAACGAGATGAAATCTAGCTATGATATGGGTACCTCTTACTCCCTGGATTTTATCATAGTGGGGGGAGCTCATGTGGATACAACAAGCCTGATTGACCTTACATCTGAAAGCACAGAACAATTCACCCTACATGCCACTTTGAGCTGAAGAAAATACCTGGAGTTTAATTTAAAGCAAAATAACTTTAGAAAATTGTTTGGACTTATCTGATACTGGGAACAAAAGCATTGAAGATCTAATAAGCCTTAACAATGTTGTTATAATTAATGATTTGTATACCTTGACCAACATGAAGAAAACAACTCATGTTAACAGAGGAGTTAGGGCCCAATTTATATACAACTATGCCCACTAAAATTTATAAAAAGGTTCAAGATCTTGGACAAAAAACATATAAAATATTAGCATTACATTACAAAAATAAAAATTGGTAAATAAAAGAAGAAAAGATAAAAATAAAATAAAATAAAAAATATATAAATGAAAATAATAAATATATATATATTACACCTAATTACTACATTAATTTGCACTTGAAAATGGGGAGAGAATCCACTTTCTTTTTGCTTGGCATAACTTTCTGAGCAAAATTATATGGATAAAAAAGTAAAACTCAATTGCCAAAGTATAGGTTCAATTTGATGTCCTCTGATTCCCCGCCAGCTGCCCCAGTGTGGGGCAGCGGTAAAACTCCACCCACCATTTTCCATCCAACAGGAAAACGTGCTCAGACTGGCTCACCCAGTTATACCAAACCCCTGGGACAATTTGTTCCTCCCAAGGATCTTGATGCCCACCTCGCTTGAACCCAAGTGGTGCCCTGCTGCCCCCTGGTGCTCCCCCAGAGCACATGCATTTTGTCCTTAGGGTCAACTATGAGAAACTTTTTTCCTACCACAACAAAGCCATTATCAAAATGGCTCAGGTGGTGATGCATCCCGCAACTTTTATTGACTTTTGCCCCTATAAGGGGTATTTTGATCTCAGCTTCACCTGTAAAGCTGATACTGCCACTGTGGCAACTGTTCCCCTGGTTTTCCAGGGTACCCCTCTCCCCAATTTGGACCCATCTCCCAGCAGATACCACTTTGGTAATTCAGTTCGTTGGTTTGCCCACCCACCTTCCCCTGAGATGCTCCTACAGGAGCTGATGGAAGGTTTGGCAGCCTATGGCTCCAACCCCATCTTGCAATTTGTGGTCCCAAATGGGCCACACACCTCACTGGGCCTCAGGCGTATGCCACAATCAGCTCTTAATCAAATTAATATTGCCCTGCAAATTCCCCTCATGCTGTTATCCTCTCTGCCCCCAACCATCCATTCTGGGCCCATGTCAAGGGCGGGCGGAAAATCTGTACATCCTGTTTCTAGTTGGACCGCTTTAAACACAAGTGCCCAACCCTAGCTGCTTCCAAAGGCACTGATTTTTTGTCCACTGGCCTCCAATCTGCTGCCCACCCTGCACCAGCTTTGGTATGGGGTATGATCCTACCTCCCCTCCCCCAAATCCTGATGCTGAATCTGCACCTACAGCCACCAATTAGCCTCCTCCTCGCCCCAGTGCCACAAATGCTCCCTCCAATCAAGCACCAGCTTGGACCCCAGTTTGATCCCATACTTCCTCCAATGAATCAACCAAACTTCAACCATATGCCAATTTCCCAATTCAATTTAACCAGAACCTATGGGAGTTATTGGCTAAAAAAGACAAATTGTGTAATCTCAATAAAGAACCATCTCTGAAAATCAAGTAGTTTTTTAATACATAATGGGATGCCAAATAACCCCCTTTATTTATATTCCCCATAGCCAAATGCTGAATCATTCTACAGTAACCACCAGATTTCAGTAGAAGCAGCTGCCACACCAGATTGTTATCCCCTCCACAAAGTTGTTACCAAATCATTGGCAATGCTCACAGGAGGTGTTCCACCTCCTATTATCCCTATAAATTTCACCCCAAAAAGTAAAATTACAATGAATCAATTGCACAAAAATATCAACAACCCTATCCAGAACATGGGTACTGTAGCATGGAATCCTAGAGCTAAGATTACCTGAACCAATATTGCCACATTTGTTAAACTACCAGATGCCCACATTAAAGCCAAAAAAAGCTTTAGCAGAATATATCACTGCCATTTTCAAAGTTGACAATTTTTCAGAAATACCAATCATTAGTGACATTGAAACACATGCCGCTGATGCCACAACAGCCTTTCTATCCGCCTTGACATGTAACCTACTCTGGGATGAGGAAGCTGCTGCTGAAGATGAGCCCCTTGATCCCCCTCCCCTTCCGCCATGTAGAGATAAGTGGTCTCCATTGCCCAACTGGTTGGTTGTTTCATTTGGTGTTTCATTCAATCTGCTCATTTGGGCATTTTGTTTTAATCAATTAGTTACGTTGGTTTTAGTTTTTAGTTTGGTAATGTCCATCCCCTGGTCGGCTTACCTCAGTTAAATAAAAATGGGGAGAGGATCCCACTCCAGAATCATCGGCAGTTTGGGCCAAATATAACAACAGGAGGATTCATCTCCAGATTCATCCGCCATTTGGTCCAAAATTAATCAATAAGAGATCAACCCCAGACTCATCAGCTGACTGGGACAAAATTAAAAATGATGATCAATGAAGGACATTTGTAAATCTTAGCACTTATGTTTGAGGCAAGTGGGGAGATATGTTAAATTCTGGCAGTTGACTCAAAAATAAACCATTCAACAACTAACAGATCAGGCGATTATCCTCCTAATGCTTAAGCTTGTACTCTAATTAAAGCCTATTACAATAACATGGCTTAGGCCAATTATCTCAACGTGGATTTAATTATAATATCAAAAGATCAGGCCGAATGACTCGCACATTTAGGCCAATCTTCTCTACAAATAACAGCTCAGGCCAATTATCAAAATGTCAATTTAATTATTAAAAGCTTGGGTTGAATAAGATTGCACATTTAGGTTGACCTTCTATACACCTACACAGCTCAGCCTGATTAACTCAATGTCAAATCAATTCAATTATTCTATCAGAAGCTCAGGCCAAATAAACTCGCATGGTTGGGCCAATTATTGCTGCACCAAACCTCAGCAACTAGTCCCAACTAATTGGGACCAAAATTAGATAATAAGCATGAGAAATTGTTCTTGATTGACATAAAGTAAACGTCTACAATTCACATGAATGAAAAAAAATGAAAAAGAACATAATCAGCATGATAGCACTTGCACATGGACTGCCCAAATGGGAGTACCTAGTGCTATTGAGAGGGCCAGTTGGCATCCCAATTAGTTAGTCATTTTCATCAGCTGTATGACAAAATCATATATTTGAGATGGTCCTAAAATAATTTTTGTATGTTGATACACATAACTGGCATGATAGCACTTGCAATGGACCGCCCAGTTGGGAGTAACTAGTGCTATTGAGAGACCTGCTGGCAGCCTGATTAAGGGTACATCATTTTTTTAAATCGACCACAAAATCTCCCAGATTTCGTATTTCATCACCAGTATGAAAAAACTCATTTTGAAATTAACCTAGGACAATTTTGCACGCTCATTGTTGCAATTTTTATCCCTGAAATCCTCCCAAATATGAGAGTATTTTACCACCAATGAAACTAGCAATAGGTCTCAGTTTTATTAGTTCAAGGGCAAAACTGAGGTGGAAAATAGTCTGAGATTGCATGCTTGAATGTGGCTAGGAGATGCCCTAGAGGTATAAATACTGGCACCTGCCCTAATGAATAATCAAATAATCTAGACTAATAAAAGATTTATTTTATTTAAAATTCTTTCTGACTTGTATCCTAAGTCACTTTTGGAGAGTGTCAACAAGCTGGGATCTCAGGATCCACAGCTTGTAACTTTGCCTGCCTCAGTTGATGTTCCCATTTATGGGGAAATTAAAACTAAAATTGGCCAGATAAGTTGGAGCCATTTGAGTATGCCTAGTGAGTTTCTGAATGGTTTAAAAACCATAAGCCACTCGCAGAATCAAGGATCATTTGGCTGAACTTTAGTCCAATTTAATGTGCAGGAATATTATTATCAAGCGAGCACTCAGAATTTCAAACATTTCTTGAACAAGTTACCATAAAAGCCTCTTGTCCCCTCTGGGAGGAGACGTGACTCTAAGAAATATTTGTTCATTAAGACTATCATTAGGGGGATAAATACTTAAAATACTTTTTGTAAAACGCATAGGAATTCCCATCTAGACCTGGGCTCTTCCTGTGTGGTGCACCATGAACAGGATACCAGAGTTCATCTTGAGCCATTAGTTTTAAAAGCTCCTGATATCAGGTAATGGTGCAAATAAGATGTGTGCGCTGGCAAGAAATACATATATTTCATTTCAATTGACAGGATTGGCCCTTTATAAGTTGGAAATATTTTTGAAGTTTAGTAAAAAGTTTGTCTGGCATTTCTGCAATAGATATGTCCATACGCCTTACCTGTGTGCAGGCCAAGAATTGGCATGGGGCAGAAAATCAGCTGTAAAAATATGCAGAGCAGTTTTCGCCTGCTGTATCTTTCTTTGCTTTATATTGGACACAAACACGATGTTTGTGTTGTCTGATCAGCTCACTAAGATGGACTAAAATTTCAGCTCATTTATGACCCCAAGCAGGGCTGTATCCTTCCCTGGGAACATTGATATCCAGGTGGTCCACCTCCACCAGGGCGCGTTTAATGACTGCCAAGGTAGCCTGAGAGCACCGTGACAAGATGTGGCATGCTTGGGAAATTGTGGCTGCTTTGAATGTACACCAGGTTGACAGGAGATCTGCACATAAAGGAGTTGCAAACTCCTGTGTAAAAGTGGCGGTGTTCATCCAACTTGATAATATGAGTAACGTGAGATTGGCCAGGCGAAGTTAACTCCATTTAGGTGCCTGAGGCGCCAGACTTGACAGAGTAAATGACACTGAGACCATCCTGTGATCTGAGATCTTTATTTTTGTCATTTCAAAGCGTGAGAACTGGGAGAAAAAATTCAGTGGGCAATAATAAAATTTATTCAGGAAATAGACACCAGCTGCCCATTGTGTATATGGGGACATGACATGTTAGGTAGTAATGGCACTTGCTTGGTGATGGTATTGAAGAGGCCCAAGGTGGCTTACATAACCGGAAGTATGATGTGTCCCTGTGGTGGGGTAGGCGCAGGTGGCCAGCAGTCAGTAGTTGGGTTGTCCCAACAGTTTAGGTTGCCAACCACAAAGGATTTAAATGGGAGGGGAAGAGAGGCCACAGCCATGAGGAATTCCCATCAAATTTGTGCACAGGTCAGGTCATAGATGTTAATTATTGTGTGCACTACAGCATCCCATGAAAAGGTCACGCTGAGCACAAGTCCATCAAGATGTATTTTTTTATAATAAATTAAAATTGCATTTAATTAATATCAGCACCCCACAGTGTGGCGACCAAAAGGATTGGGAGGGGAGGAGCATGGTTGCCCATGTGTCCTCGGCACCTTGCAGACAGTGGGTTTCTTGGATTGCCAGGATGTCCATAGGTAAATTATTTTAGGAAACTCAATTTTTTAGACTGGGATGGAGAGGCCTTGAGTCCAGCAATGTTCAGCGTCCCTATTGTAGGTGATATCCCCATCAATCCTTAGGAGTGAGAGGAGGGCCTCTCAGGCCCTGCCACTCTTTGCTGCCATGCAAGAACAGCCTTCTGTTTTTGGCCACAAGTATTTGAGTCTGGCGTATCGTTGGGCGTATAGGTATCAAGTTTGAGTATGGCTTTAGCCATGGATTTGTTTCTTTGTTTGGCTTTTTGCTCTTTGCAATTTTTGAGTTACTATGTATTTGTGGTGCACCATCGAGTATGTCCAACAATTCTTCCCCAAAAAACTCACCTAATTCCAGGTTGGAAAATCTTCTTACATGTGTTGTAAATGAATCCTGTTGGTGTGTACCAAGTGATTTTGTGGGTATGAGGGCTGGATCAACCCATCTGATTTGATGGGAGTTTGGAATTTCACTGAAGCGGAAAACTTAGCCTGCTCATCTTGAGTATGGGCAGGGGGATGGCGGAGGCCGCCGTGGCCACTGCCTTAGCCTGTGCTCAGCATTGCTGTTATGCTTTTTTGTTCTTGTAAGCCACAGGTTTTACCTAGATATAGCACCCCTGGTCGCCCCATGGGAAGCTGACACTAGAATCTAATGTGGGCTCACTTTGTCCCTCTATCATTGCTTCTGAGAGAGCCTCATTCAAAATAATTCCCTTTCCGGTGGGACAAGTGTGTAACTTGTGACCAAACGCTTGACAATGAGTGCATATGGGCGGTGCGCTGTTAACTGTTATGTGGAATGGTTGAGTCTGTTGCCAGTTGATGGGAGTCTAGCGGTATGTGGGATCTGAGTTAGGTCTTCAGCTACCCCTGAGAATGGGGTGATCACCGCAATAGCCTTACCTGTGCTGAATTCAGCATAAGTAAATTTTTTGCATTTTATAGGATATGGTTTTTCCATAGCTTTGAGGACCTTCTTTGAGATGACTCTCATGGACTTCAAGCTTAAAGGTCATAGGAAAAAATAAAATGTTAAAAAAAGTTGTTTTGATTTTGTTCAGTGCATGCGCTTGGTTTCAACCACCCATTGACCCTCTAGAATATCAACCATTACACGCACCTGTGTGGCTGCATCTGAAGATTGTGCAGCCTTGAACCTGAGGTCCAACTAACCACAGGTCATCAAGTGCGGTGCTACATACATGACTTCTGAAAAGTGGGTGCGTACGTCCTCACAAAACTTCTCCAAAAGAGCTGTTGAATTAATGTTCAGTAAAACTTGGAACCCAAATTACACTGAAGACAGTAGTTGTGAGTGTGTAATTTTGATGTACTGGTTGCACTTAGTTTATTATTCCAATTTTTCTGGCGAAATATTCACCACAGTTTTCTTAAGATGGCCACCGGTGTCCATAGGGCGTTTTTGAAATTAAGGTGGTGCAAACACTGAAACTGTGCCTTTTACATATTTGCCTAACCCTTACTCAGCATTGGACGCATACTAATCTCCACAGACTGATTATCAAACTTTATCTGTCTTGAATCTAATTGGTTGTAATTAGTGATTGCAACGAGAAAGAAAAATGAGAATGTATTAATATAACATTATATTAGGTATAGCAGGTAAAAGTTAACTTATTAGGATTAAAGCCTTGAGTCTTATTGTACATTGAAGGTTAAAAGTGAGAGGGCATCAAAAATACAAGAAGCAAGAGGTAGTATACTTTGTGATAGATGCCTATCTTAGGGATATCACTGTCTTGGGTGCCACTAGAAATAATAATAATAATGGTTAAATACAAATACAATCAGGATCAAATTATCTTTGGCTTCTAGTTGCCAGTAATCTTATGATTCAAAGTACTATTGGGAATAATCCCGAATATTTTGAGGACTTGTAAATTATATAAAATAATATTTTATATTGGGCACAATCTCAGCTGGCAGAAACATCATTGCTAGCCCTCTTACCAGAACCCTATGCATTCTGCTGGCATAGGGATTATCCTCAGCATAAGTCACCAGTAGATCCCCTAAATACAATTGAATTTTAGCATCAAACTGTTATTGTAAGTCCAGGGGAACGTCCCCTTTTCATAGATCAGGCGATTTTTCCATTCCCAAACAAGAAGGGTCCTAAGAGGGTGGCTGTACCCCTTGTCACCCATGGTGGCCTCGCCCACATGGTAGATGAGCGCTGGGTAACAGCCCACCCTCTTAGATTCCTCTCCCAGTACCCACAATCACCTCAGCCAAACTTGTCCGCTGAATTGAGGAAATCTGCTTCATGATTACTGAATCAAAGTTGAAAGGTCCAAAACTGATGGGAATAAAGCCCAACAATCAGAAAACATATAGTCCAAGAGGGACAAGTATTGAATTATCAGCCAGAATCGCTGAAGTTCTGACACATCCAACAGTATGATTGTCAAAACCAAGCACCCCCAAAAATTATTGGGGATGATCCCCATTGTGCAGATGGTATCTTTGGGAACTATCACCAGCAATTTGAAACCCCTATTCAATGAATCAGGAGTTGCAGCTGATGTAACTCACTTGACTGAACAAACACCCCTGTGACTGGGCATGGGCAGATTGGGCATCCTGAACCCGTTTCCAACCAATTGGGACCACCCATATGTGGGGTGGCCTTGGGGAATTCTTGTTGCTCGTCAGGCTAGATGTCATCATGTCAACCAATGAAAACGCAGTTGAGCCTCATTCCAGGTGTTTAAGGTCAAACTGATAGTGACTTAGCCTGCCTCAGAATCCTTTAATGTTGGTTCTAATTGAGATTATCTGCCCCCTTCCCCAAAAATTCACTGGGTTAGGTAGAATTTGAGGGACCTGATCCCTGCTTGGACTCACTACAATTGAACACTTTTTAATCAGTTGCATTGCACTGAGAAAATTGTTGATCGATTTTCTTCTTTTATCTTTCCAATAAAGCCCTTTCCACAATTTCAGTTTTTATGTTAAAAACCAAACCGCCCTTTCCTCCAGTATTACAACAGCCCTCAGGGTTTATGGCTGTATTCATCTGGTATTTTGCTAGGTGTCTATATGTGATTATGGCTCCTGCAAACTTATTGACTAAATTCCTTCCAAGTTCCATAACCGTTATAAAGCAGCAGTGCCACTGGCATTTGGGGTTGCCATTTGGGTGCTCTGGCATCTGGGCTGGCAGGCCAGTCTAAAAATAACTTTCTGTTTGCCTGACAGGTACTATGTCACAAACTTTAATTAATATCATGATTAATTCAACATCCTCAGCATAAATCATTAATGCCAAGTTACTACATACTAGTTTATATAATTAATGGATCACCCTTGGTGATTGAGACACATTAGATTTATCAAGAAATATCCGATACTTTGAATTAGCTCAACTTAAGCTAACAAGGTTAATTATTTGAAATCCATAAATAAATTGATATCAATGGGTTTTGGCCTTTATTAATAGGTTCACCCAGTAAAGGGCAATGCCCGACAGAACTCCTTTAAAGCCTCAGCTAGGTGTCAAGAGCCATTTCCAGGGTCTTCATCAGGGGTTACTGGCAAGGATCAGACAGTGGGGCAATTGAAGGCCTGTCTTATACAAAAAATTATCAGCAGAAACTGCCAGCATTTTTTTTACATTGGAGATTGGCCTCAGAAAATTAAAAATGGCTGCAAAATTTCAATTTCTTGACCCAAATTGATGGAGAGCACACTTTTAGAATAATTCGTTATATTTATTAATCATTGAACTATCTTTATACTTTAATAAGAAGATAACTTAGTGATTTTATGGCAATAGGGCATTTAAATTTAATGAAGAGCATAGTATTAATTCACACTGATAATTTTAACAAACAATATTGACATCAAAACAGGCAGGTTAGTCAGCAGCCAACCCTGATTAACTAAATTACTAATTTTGGGATTTAACCCCATCAAACTTCATAATTTTGGGATTTGGTGAAATAGAATCCTTTGCCATCTTATTCAACTGACAACAGTTTGGCACAATAAAAACTTTCAGCACTCAGGGCTGAAAAAGTGGTGATAAGCCACCTCCTCACTGTCAGGATAGGGTAGCTGAGGGTAATAGTTCCTCAAAAGCGTTTAAAATGGATGGGATAAAATGTCCTGGAGAGAGTAGGCAGCAGGGAGAGCCGGGAATCCTAAACGTAGGTGCCAGTAAATTGATATTAGCTTTGAAATAGGTGACGAGAGACCTATTGTACTAAAACTGGTGATTGAGAAGTTGATGGCCGGAGAGGAGCTTGTTAAACAGAGGCTCTAGAAATAAGCAAAATCAAGAATGAACTGGATGTAAAAGCGTAACTTTATTTAGTGAAAGGAGCAGATATTTATAGGCTGTGTTTTCATCCCAGTTCTTTCAGGGTAATGACGTCCTCACCAGCAAGATCTTCAGCACCCTGAAGTTGATCAGAGAGGAGTTGACGGAAGACTTTCCTTTGAAAAGTTTATTAGGTGTGGAAAATAATGCTCCGTTGAGGTGAGAATAAAATTTCTGGAGAGGTATCAGAGGTAGGAAAATAGGAGTGAGACTGAGTGGAAGCAGGTCAAATCCCAACAACACCCCCCTCAAGATCTTGCTGAGGGGGATAGTACTTGTGTAGAAATTGGCTATGGACGCGATTAACTACAGTGCCAGTACCAGTAGCAGAAATAGAGTATTCAGTCCCCCTACAGTGTATCACCCAATAAGGACCATACCAAGTGGTGGCAAGCTTGTGGTTCCTACCCCCAGGGCGATGGCGGTAGATTAAGACTAAATCTTCCAAAGAGTATTCAGGGAGTGTAGGTCGGCGCTCATTGGCTTGAACCCCTTCTCTAAAGTTGGTAGTTTTTATAGATTCATTAGCCATAGCTTGGAGACATATGATCTCATCAGTTAGCCATCGCAGGGTAAGCTCTACATTGCTTAGATTAGCTCATTCAATGATAGGATGAAGGCTGGAAGGCAAAAGCGGCTCTCGCCCATATAGGGCTTGGAAAGGGGACATCTTAATTATCCTGTGATAGCTAACTTGATAGGCCAATAAGGCGCTAGGGAGAAAATCATTCCAATGCACAGGGTTTGAAGCAGCCAGCTTTCGTAGAATGGAAATTAAGATACCATTAGCATGCTCTACCACGCCATTGGTGGCGGGGTGATATAGTGTCATGAAAATGTGCTTTATACCTAGCAAAGAAGCTAATTCCTTAACTATAGAAGAGATAAAATTTGTACCATTATCTGATAGAAGTATCTGCGAACAACCATGATGGAAGAATACTTGTCAGTACAGGAAGAGGGCAGTAGCTCTAGCAGTAGCATGATGGACTGAAGTGGCTTAATCCACTTTTTTATGTGATCTATGGAAAGGATAATATAGCGATGTCCATAGAAAGCCACAGATAATGGCCCTACATCAATGCTAACAGTATCAAAAGGGGCCCCAGGGGCTAAAAGCTCAGATTTAAAGCGTGGATTGAACTTGTCTTGGGACAGCAGATTAAGCAAGTTATCAAAACATCATGAATTAACTTAGCCATATTCTACTTTTCTTTCTTGTTGCAATCACTTTTGCAACCTATTCAATTCAAGACTGAATCTAGTTTGATAATCTCAAAAAGGAGATTAGTCTGCGCCCATGTCAGGGAGCAGTTGGGCAAGCAAGGTAAGAGGAGCAGGTGGAAGGCCCGCGGCCTCCAACATTTGAAAACGCCCCAGAGAATCCAGCGGAATAGACAAAAATCTTAAAAACTGGCGGTCACAATTTCCCCGGAGATACTCGCATGGCAAGCACAATGCAACCAGTACATCAACACGCCACACTCCCAACCACTTTCATCGGTGGAATTTGGAGTCCGCATGTATCTGGACATTCAAAAAATGGCCTTATGGGAAAAATTTTGCGAAGATGTACACATAATTTTCCTGACCGCGGTGTATGTTGCACCTCACTCCATGTCATGTGGTTGGCTGGACCTAGGTTTCAAAAGTAAAAAAGCAGCAGACAAGGCTGCAGTGGTGCGCATAGTGGTCAACCTCCCCAAAGGGCAATGGGTCATTGAAACCAAACGCACCAGATGGACAAAATCAAACCAAATCTTCCTCACATTTGACTTTTTGCCTACTACGGTAAAACGTGACATTTTGGAACAACACCTGAAAGATGGTCTCGCCATATATGGTGAAATACAATCTTTCAAAATGAAACGCTTCATGCTGATGCCACACCTGTGCACCGGCAAAGCCAACATAGTTCTGACCCCAACTGAGGAGATCATGAAGGACCTAACCCAGATCCCACACTCCACTTTTATTGATATCGCAGGGCATACCACCCACCCATTCCAGGTGACCGTGGACAGCGCGCCCCCCATTTGCACCCACTGTGACATGTTTGGCCATAAGGCGCATGCGTGCCCCACCAAGGAGGGCGTCACATTCCAAGAGCACCCCTCGGTGGCCATGGCCAATGGAGAGGTGCACTATGAACCAACTGCAAGCACCAAGGAGGCTTTCCCATGGGGAGCACAAGGCTGCTACCTATTGGTAAAGCCTATCCCCCTGCAAGAACAGAAGAAGGCCAAGCAGGCCCATAGGGCCGCAGCCAAGGAAATGGCCAAGGCCACCACCGCTATCCCATACTCACAACGCCAGGAGGACATGGAAACCTTAGCGGCGGAAGCAACTCAGGAATCCATCAACCAATAAGATTGGGAAGCCCATGCCGAGTGGGCCACTCAATCCAAGGATCTGATGGGAGACTCAATCTCACCCAATCGTTGCATCCAAGCTCCAGTCAAAACTGACTTGGGACCTATCCCAACTGAAAATTTTTTTTGACCCACTCAATGGTGCACTGAACTCATCCGCACCGCAAAAAATTTGTCCGACGTTGGAAAAATAAAAAGTGAAGGCCAAAGCCAACGCGACTCTTTCCACAAAAATCAACAAAAACTCTGATAGCGTTGCTGCTAACACCCACGCTGCTGTGAAAGCCCGTGGGGACCTAGAAGAGGCTAGTGGGCCCGGGGGCCCACCCCCTCACACCTAAGGTGCGATGAGGGAAACCTTCACTTTAGGGACATTGAATATCACCAAACTCAAGGCCTCCCCATCCCAGGCTAGGAAACTGAGTTTTTTACAACACAATTTACCCATGGATATCCTGGCCATCCAGGAGTCCCACTGTCCATGAGGTTCTGAGGAAACTTGGAAAACAATGCTCCTCCCATCCCTATCCTTTTGGTCAAAGCACTGTGGGGTGATAATTCAGAAAAATAATTTTTTCAAATTTATATCCTCAGAAACATTCCTAAATGGCCAAGTGCTCGTCATCACCTTCTCGTGGGCTGATGTAGTGCATGCAATCATCAACATCTATGCCCCAAATAGTGCACACGAGCATTGGGAATTTTTCTCATCAGTCAAATCCCTCCCGCTACCCCCTGATTCTTTCCTAGTCAGTGACATGAACTGTTGGCTAACCTCACCAATGGACCAGTGGCCTCCCTCACCCCACGCCCCACAGGGTCACGTAGAACTATGAATTCTAAAGACCACCCTTGGGTTAATGGATGCATTGCCATGACATGCCCCACTGCTCGAAAACATGACATGTCCCCACGTCCATAACAGCCAATTAAGGTCCATGACCCGCATCGACCTTATTCTAATGCTGGCGAAATTCCAACCCCACATCTCCCACTTCAAAACATTGAAAATGGAATTCTCCGACCACCAATTAGTCTCAATAACCTACCACCTACCTGTCACAGTTGCTAAGGACCCAAATTGGTGCAAAATCCGCCCCCCCGAGCTTGCATCACCAGGATTTTCCACATGGGTGGAAGAGGCAACTTTGCCAAAAAAGTTTGTTGCACCATTTTGCGCAGACCCCATTTCCACATGGGCAACTTTCAAAGAAGACATCATCCGCCACTCTCGCCATCTCTCCTCCAGATGCTCATGAGCCACATCAGCGGTTATCTCGCACACTCTGGCAGAATTGGCACACTTGGAGTCCAACATTCCAGCTACAGGATACAGCCCTGCATGGGGCCAGAAGTGGGTGGAGGCAGCCGCCCACCTCAATGCACTCAAAAGGCAACACAAACATTGGGATTGTGTTCAATATAGGGCCACATGCATCACAAAAGGTGACAAGTGCACCACATATTTCTTTAAAAATTTTTTCGCACCATGCCAGAGCATGGCCTGCACACAGGTGCGAAAATCGGATAATTCTATTGCGGATATACTGGCTGAAGTGGCAATCAAAATGCAAAAATATTACTCTGAGTTGTACCGAGCTGAACCAATTCAGCCAGCTGAAGTGGCATAATTTCTTGACTGAGCTCATATCTGCACCATTTTCCAATACCTGGAAATAATGAATTTAATTACTCTGAATGAATTATGGACAGCCATTCGCGGTGCACCAAACTGAAAATGCCCAGGCCCAGATGGCATTCCATCTGAGTTCTATATAAATATTTTAAATATATATCCCCACTTCTGCTTGCCTCACTTAACCAAAGCCTGTTGGAAACGCGCCTCCTACCAGGAGGACATGAGGCCTTTACTGTCACACTCTTCAAGAAAGGGGATAAGCTTGACTTAGCCAACTAGCGCCCCATTTCTCTAACAAACACAGACACCAAAATTTTAACAAAAATTATGGCTAACAGATTAGGGACTGTAGCATTTGCCACCATCTCCCCAGAACAATTTGGTTTCATCCCCAGAAGGTTGATTTGGGACAACGTGCACTCTGTGGCTAATGTATGTCAGTCCACAGCCTCTGGGGCACTTGTATGCTTGGACCAACAAAAGGCCTATGATAGAGTAAACTGGGAATAACTAAGGGCCTGCCTCCATCAATTCCGCCTACCCCCTCACTTCATCAACTGGGTGATGCTGCTCACGGAATCTGCAACAACGGCAGTGCGTGGCCCTGGCTTCCTAACGGAAGTAGTCCACCCTCAAAGGGGCTTGCGACAAGGGGACCCCCTCAGCCCACTATTATACAACTTCAGCCTTGACTCACTACTGCGAAATGTGAATGCCCAACTCACTGGGGTCCATGTGCCAGGCCAAGCCCCAGTCAAGATATTGGCGTTCGCAGATGATTGTGTGGTTGGGGTGTCTAATAATCAAGATGCACGCACGCTTGAAGCTCTCATCCAGGAATATTCCCGGGTAAGCAACGCGGCACTGAACGCCTCCAAAACCGAAATCATCCTCCTTGGTCAGTTTCAGAACTGCTGGGCCCCGCAATTAGTTCCCAACCCGGCCCATCTGCTCGCCCACGTCCACGCCTTACTAACTCAACACACACCGCTCCACTGGTGCTCCCCTTCATGCCAAGTCCTACCATAGGACCGGTGCACCATCTGGGCATGTGGATGGAGGCAGGCGGATACGCGTCAGCAGTAATGGAGTGCCATATTCTGGACAACGTGACGAAGCAAATTGCCTCTCTCAGAGCCCACCCTATTTCCCTTACTGGCAGGGTTGTTTTAGCCAACTCTATGCTCCTATCCAAAGTCTGGTTCGGAGCCCATGCCATCCCCTTCTCCCAAAGCTTCTTCAAATCCTTGTATGCCTTGCTGCAAGGATAGCTTTGGTCAGGCCACCCTCCACCAGTGCGGCTAGAGGTCATGTTTGGCCCTCATCATCATGGTGGCATGGGCCTGCTTGACTTCAAAGCCCATGCTTCCAAGATCCTGGGCACCTGGATCACGGCTGTCACTGCTCCTACACTCCCATCCCAACACTGGTCCCGCGCAGCCTGCTCCAACTTCTCCTGAGCCTTGGGCCTCAACAATCCATCGAAACCCCACTCCCTGATGAAATACCTCGCATCACACACATCAGCCACAGGTCCTCACGGGACAAAAACCCACTACAAACAAATACTATTCTCCATGTGGAGCGCAGAGTGGAGAATTCGTATTAGTGGACATACAACCCAAAGAGGCCGCCCCTCTCCTCAGTTCACACAAGAGGTACAGGGGCTACCCATCCATGATGGCGTGATCCCTATTTGGCCCCATGTACTATCCAGGGTGGACTACCTGGACATGATGGACATCCCTTATTCCATTGAGACCCAAAAAACAATCTGGAAATATGTACATCACCCTCTATTGCAGCCTCAAGTCCGCTCCCATGTGTGGCGCTGCCTGAGGCGGGTGTATCGTACAGCTGAGCGCTCTAACACTTTACACTCATCCTGTGTCGTGTGTGGCCAGTATGGAACGCTGTTCCACCGCCTGGAGAAGTGCCCCACCTCTAAAGTGATATGGCGCGAAGTTCAACGTCTGCTGGGCCAGGATCAAACGCATCCCTTCAGTCTGTCAAGAGATATGTTTTCTCTATCAATGGCCTCCTCCCTTCCACCCTCCCTCCATGCTCTGGTGGTTGCAATCGCTATGTGGACCATCCACACGATTGTCTTAGATGCCATAGCAGGCTCCACCTTAACCCTCCCAGTAACTGTCCACAGATTCCGGTCTCATTTGGTGGACCACTTTCAAGCGTGGATGTTTGGATACCTCCCACTGCGTCGCCAACAGCTGGTCTCCTCCTGGTTCCCAGTCTGGTTCATCAAATCAGACCCCTTCCTCCATACGTGCTCAATAGTGGCTACGGCCCCTTCACACGTTCCCTCCCCCTCCCCATAAGTGGCATTCCCACTGGCAACAAGAGATAGCATCACTTCTCTGGGGTGCCTCCCCCGGTACTAAGTTTATCTGTCCTGAGTCATATTTGGAAGTGTCCGTCCCATAGTCGACCTTCCCCGCAATAAATATAAAAGAACTTAGCCATATTCTCCCAGTAGCATTTGATTTTTAACCCACTCAAGAAATTTCTTTATAGCCCCATGCCCAAGGGCTTTATGGGCCTCCATAATAGTTTCAGTATGAAGGAAGGGCGGAGATAGGGCAGAAAAGAGGTGCCAACCTGTTTTACTAAAGCACCATCGACAACTTTAGTGTTAGCAGCCATCTTCTTTAATTGGGCTTGAAAGTCTGGAGATTCTTGAGGTCACAACCTTGGGTGAGGGATAAGCTCAAAAAGTCTGTCCTCTTTGGGAATAGTTACATGTAAAATAGGGAGATGGGATAACCCATCCACATTTTGATGAATTGCGCCAGCTCTGTGAACTATAGAAAAATCATAATTTTGGAGCCTGAGGGCCCAGCGAGCTAACCTACCATTAGGATCTTTTATTTGACAAAGACAACGGAGGGAGGAATGATCAGTAACAATTGTAAAATGTTTACCATACAAAAGGGGGGGAAGTGTTTTATGTCAATACTGCCAGGCACTCACGTTCAGTTAATGAGTAATTTCGCTCTGCCTTGGTTAAAGTCTTGCTAAAATAAGCCAATGGGTGGTCAACTTGGTCTTTGTCTAACTGGGAAAGGATAGCGCCTACAGCGGTGTCACTGGCATCAGTGAAGAGAACAAAAGGTCGCTCAAAAGTTGGGATGTATTAAGATGGGGGCTGACGATAAGGCAGTGCGTAGGGAATCAAAGGCTATTGCTGTTCAGGGCCCCAAAAGAAGGGCACATTTTTGTGTAGAAGTTCAACTAAGGGCTCATTAAGGTCAGCGAAGTAAGAGATAAACTGGCGGTAATAGCTCACCATTCCCAGAAAGACTTGGATGTCTCATAAATTTTTTGGAGTGGGCATGCGTTTTATGGTAGAGACCTTATCTGAGATGAGGATGATACCATGCTGGGTCACCTTGTGTCCTAAGAATTTCTTTTCTCGTTCAAAAAATTTACATCTAGAAGGTTTTATTTTAAGGAGGCCTTTCGTAGCTGCTGGAATACCTGTCAAAGATAATTGACATGTGCAGTAAAAGTTTGGGAGAAGATAGTGTCATCATTGAGGTATACTAACACACACATGAGTTTAAGGTCCCCAAAGGACTGGTCCATATCCCATTGGAAGGTGGCAGGGGCGTTGCATAACCCCTGCGGCATATGGTTGGGCTCAAAAAACCTCTCATGAGAGATGAGGGCACACTTGGCATGATTCTCAGCGGAAAGATCAATCTGACAGTAGCCGCTGGACAGGTCCATTGCATAAAAATATTGGGAGTCAGATAAGGATTGCAAGGAGTCAAAAATGCGGGGCAAAGGTTAACTGTCCTTACATGTAATATAATACAATCGTTGATAGTCCATAACAACATGGTGGCTCCCATCCTTCTTCTTAATTAACAGGAGAGGGGAGGACCAGGGACTACGTGTTGGTTGAAGGAGGC